>ML815235.1:27654-47170 GCA_009831015.1 Picea engelmannii | reverse complement strand
TATATTTAGGGTAGATCCATTTTGGACGTTGTTCCATTAAGATGTTAAGTCCCAATATTAGAGAGGGCGCCTTTATTGGCCTATATATTTGTTGGCGCATTTAGGTTCCGAAGGACGTGGTAAATCTTATAAGATCGGAGTTTTCCAAGGAGGAGTTGGATTTTCTCCAAGATGTGATGGATTTTTGCATTTTGACTCTGCTACGAAGGATTAAGGCATTGATTATTAACCGAGAGTCCCCTATTATTACCAGATCTTGGACATCATGGATGATTGCTTGGTTTAGCCCTTGCCATAGGGCTAGGGCTTCTGCTCTGTTTTTAGTTTCAATTCCAAGTCCCCAGGCGAAACTTATTTCCAGAAAACCAGTGGGGCTTACCAGGACCCCTCCTCCACCTGCCAAACCTGGATTCCCTTTGGAGGCCTTGTCAAAGAACAACAAATGTTTCTTTTCCTTTGTCTTCCATTCTTCGAAATCCTACTCCTCCTTTCGTATTTCCCATACTTCCTGGTGTGATCCTTTTTTTTGGCTGATCTTGGAGTTTAATCTGAGCAATCCGTTGTTCCTCTTCATGCTCTAGTGGCCTTGATTTCTTTGCTTTGTAGAAGTAGGGGGCACTTTCTCCAAAATAGTCTTATATCTTGGTTGCAACGTGAGTTGGGATGCTTTTGACTTCCCTGAATAATCTGTTATTTCGTTCAAGCCAATTTTTTCAAAGAATAAATTTTGGGAGGGTTCTCCAAAGGGTGGAGATTTGGCACTTTTTTTCAGTCTGGAAGGGACAAATGGAATTCCAATTTTGGAGCAGGCTGCTAGTCTCTTGGGGCACGACTATTGTGTTGGTCTGCATTCCCAAAGCCAACTGCCAAACTTCTTTAGAGTAGATACAACTTAGGAGCAAATGGTCTGTGGTTTCCTCTTCTTGGAGACAGAGAGGACATTTGTGGGGGCCTTCCCATCCCCTTCTTCTTAAGTTTTCTCCAGTTAGAATGCTTTTGTGTGCCATGGTCCATACAAACATATCAATCTTTGGGATGGATTTGGAGGTCCAGATTGCTTTCCAAATTGTTGGGTTTGGGGGAACATTGGGGAGAGAGACTGTGAGATGATACCTTGTTGTAGTGGTGTAGATCCCAGAGCTCGCTCCCCATCCCCTTTTGTCTTTTTTCATTTCTTTTAGTGGGGATTTCCCTTGTAGTCAGAACCTTAGAGCGTTCTAGTCCTCTTCTAAGTCAGGGGGTTTGTTATTAACCCCCCACCTTAGCCACGAATTGTTCTCATCATTTCCCCAGATTGAGATGTCCCAAAGAGTATTTAAGTTTTGAGTTCTCGTCCACTCTTTAAGTATTTCAAGATCATGTCTCGAACTAAGGGGTGGGTCTCCTATGATTGAGTCTTTCCAAATATTGATTTTTTTCCCATTTCCTGGTAGCCAGGTGAGGTGAGGGGTAAAGTGGGGCATCGCCTTCTGGCAAAGTGAGAAGATTGGGGATCCTCTCTTCACTAATGCTGGATGATCAAGACATTTTTCCCTTGGACCTCGAAAGTACCTTTTCCATAACACTTTTTTACTCCAAGTGGAATTTCCGGTGATTAGGTTCCAAAGAATATTTGCCCCTAACGCCATATTTTGAGCATGAATGTTTTTGAAATTGAGACCTCCTTCCGAGATTGGCTTAGAGACTTTTTCCCAGCTTATTAAATGCAGTTTTCTCCCTGATTGTTTTCCACCTTCCCACAGGAATCTTCTGAAAATTGCTTCAATTTTCTGTATTATGGTGGATGGGGCCAAAAGCAAGGAGCTTTGATAGATCATAGTGCTAGCTAGGACTGTTTTGATTAGGACCACTTTACCTGCAAGGTTTAACTAGCTTGCTCCCTAGGATTTTATTTTGTTTTTTAACTTGTATATCAGTAGATTCCGGTGCAAGGTCCTTGGGTTGGATTTAAAAATTGAGACTCCCAGATATTTAAAGGCATCCCAAATGGTACAACCTTCCATTCCCAGTACCCTGGCAATCTCCAACATTTCTTTTAGCATTATGTTCCAACCATAGATCTTGCTTTTAGTGAGGCTTATAACGCTGCCTGAGATTTTCGTGTATACAACTAATTCATTTTTGAATTTCCTTGCTGTTTGTAAGCTCGCTCCTCACATTAGTAGTGTGTCATCCGCAAACTGGGCATGGTTGATATCCTTTACCCCTGGTGCTATTCTTAGGCCATGGAGGTTGTTGTGATGGCAATGATCCAATTGGAAGCTCAGAACTAACGCTTGGATTGCGTAGAGAAGGGGAGAAAGGGGGCAGCCTTGTTGGAGTTCTCTGGAAGCTTGAAAGAACTTAGTTTCCCTCCCATTCACTAGTGGGGCTATCCATGGGGACCCAATACAAGATTTTATCCAGTTTACAAAAGCTGGGGTGAAACCAAAATTTTCCATGACTTTAAATAAAAATTTATTCCTAACTCTATCAAATGCATTGGCAAGATCAAGATTTATTATCATACCTTTGTCTTTTCTCTAGATACTTGAGTGCAGGGCCTCTTGTACAAGGATGATGTTGTCCACTATGTGTCTACCTTTAATAAACCCCCCTTGATTTTCTGGGATGATTATAGGGAGAATTTTTTTAATTCTATTGGCTATAAATTTTGTGAGGATTTTGTAGCTTGTATTGCAAAGGGAGATTGTCTGGAACCTGTCAATACTGATTGCTCCTTTTTCTTTTGGGATCAACGCTAGGAAGGACGAGTTTGTTTCACCTCCTAATTTGCTGCAAGTCTGAGATTTTTGGATCAATTTCGTTAGATCTGATTTAATTATATCCCAGCTGTGTTGATAGAATCTAGCTGTGAATCCATCTGGTCCTAGGGCTTTGTCTGGGTTCATTTTGTCAAGTGCATCTTTTATTTCTTGCTAGGTGACTTCCTTTGTTAGGCTGTTGTTGAAATCTTCTTGGATGAGAGTTGGGACAAGAGAGAGAGGGTAATATTTGGGATCTATATCAGTCCCTTGTGTTTCTATGTAGATATTTTCGAAGGCTTCTATTGCAGTTGCTTTAATGCCTTCAGATTCAATGATTGTTTGATTTTGAACCTGGATTTCGGTAACTTTCTTAAACTGCTTCCTTGCCTCAACTTGTTTGTGGAAGTAGCTAGTGTTTTTATCTCCTACTTCCAACCAAAGGCTTATAGATTTCTGTCGCCAGTAATTTTCCTCCTCTCGGCATGCTTGATGCCATTTCCTTTGAAGTCGGTCTTCTTGTTGCATGATTTCTTGGGTAATTTCCTGATTTTCCATTTCCAGCTGATGATTCCCTAGCTACTTTTGGGCTTCTTGGCGGATTTTAATTAGATTTGACTGGCCTTTTACCCAGAATTTTAGCATTGTCTTTAGTCTCTTGAGTTTTTCTTCCCAAACATAGAAGGCTGAGCCTCTCACTGTATCATTCCAGACTTTGGTAACTAGCTTCAGAAAGCTTTCATCTTGGATCCAGGTTGGACTAAATCTAAAGGGGATAGGCCCGAGATTCTTGTCACAAGAGACTTATAACATGATTGGTTTGTGTTCTGACACACTGTGCGGGAGGATCAAAGAAGTGGGAATGAGGCCCAGGAGTAAGAAGGAGATTTGGACAAGGAATCTGTCTAGCCTAGCAGCAATGTGACCCGGTCCTACCCTCTTATTTGTCCACATGTATTTTCCTTTAGTTGGTTTGATATCTTCTAGCTCCCAATATGACATTAGGTCTTCTACCCACTCTCTTGTCGGGTCTCGCACAATGGAGACACCTTTTTTCTCGTTTGAAGCTAGGGTCACATTTAGGTCCCCCCAATGATGATATTGTCAAGATCATTTAGCAGTAGGTAATCTTTTAGGGTCTCCCAACAATTTCTTTTTTCCTCCAAAAGGACTGGTACATAAAGATTGAAGAGACTTACCAGTCGACCCATTTCATTTTGAAGGAGGCTGGTGTGGATCCAATGCGTGCTCGTTTAAGAGTTGACTAGTTCGAACTTCTTAGTGTTCCAAAGGGTACCTATCCCGCCTGAGGCACCTCTTGCGCTTTCTGTTATTCCTTGGCTTATTCTCCATAGAGCATTTGTTGTGTTAAGAAAGTCTTGCTTTTCCATCTTAGTCTCCTAGAGGAGTAGGATATCAAACTCTGAGGTTCTTATGATGTCTTTAAGTGCTTCTTCTTTCATTTTGCTGCCGAAACCCCTACAATTCCAGGAAGTTAGTTTCATGGATTACCTTGGGGGGATGAGTGGGCTCCTTGAAGAGCCTTGGAGTGTTTCCTTGTCTATATTACATTAATCAGTTGTCTGATTGTTGGTTGCGAGGCTTTTAGGACGTCTTTGTAGGTCTCTTTGTCTCTTTCTTCTTTCTTGGATTTCCTTCCTCTACCTGTTTTCTTTGGAGTGACCAAAGCATCACTTGCACCTTCGTAATCACTATCTGAGGAGATCTCTCCTTCCTCTATGTCCAGGCTTGCGTCCTTTTCTAGGGTAGTTTTCCTTGCTCTTCTTATCATAATGGAGCAGGGATCTCTCTGGCTTCTGGGAGTGATTTCTCATGCGTTTCTTCGGCTGAAGTTGCTTCCTGTAGTTTTTCTTCTGCTGTTTTCCCTGCATGTTCTTGATCCAATAGTCTAAAATTTTTCTCTACCAATGTGTTTGATTGATTTCCTTGTTCCTTGGTCTATGGGGGAGTTGTCTTTTCATTCCTTGGACCTTTTTCTTTTGATGTGGTTTTCCCTTTTCTTGTTTGTTGCCAGCCTTCTCCATTTTCTTTCTCCTTGCTTGGGTTTTTAGGACAGTTTCTTTGGAAGTGATCATATTCATGGCATCCCCTACATTTAAAAGGTAGTTGTTCGTAGTCAAGCTTCTGGTAATGCTTCCATTCTTTGACCTTAAGTTTGATCACTTCAGGAAGCCCCACCTCTAGGTCCACTTCCACGCAGATTCACGCACATGAGTATTGGTCTTTGGGATCTACCCTGTCAATGTATTGACCTAGCCCGTTTCTGATTGCCTGGAGCGAAGAGGGATTCTAGCAGTGGATTGGTAGATTGGGTAGCCTGACCCAGACTGGGACATCCTTGGGTACTTCTACCGCAGGATCAAAACTCGAAGTCCAACGGTTCAGGTATAGCCCTTAAGTGCCCATGAAATACGACCCGTTCTTGAAGATGAGATCTCTATCTTCCTGGGAGATGAATTCAAAGATGAAGAATCCTCTTCCCAATGCATAACAGGTTACACTATTTTTGATCAGTGGTCGCCAGTTCCTTTGGATCCAGTTATTTGTGGTTCGGGCTGACGGCCAAAGCCCCATGAATTGTCCTACTAGTCTGCGATCTGAAAGGGAGATTGCTACCCGCATTGGGTGATCCAGAGGTAGTTCAATTTTTGAGATTGAGTTGAGCTTCTTGATGAAGCTGGGGGGTTCAACAGGAGGGAGCTTCTTGCCTTGGGAGGCCAGAAGCTTGCGAAAGGAAATAGCAGGAGAAGGAGGGGGCAACGACTCCCCTCCTCCAAGAGAAGCCATAGCAGAAGCAACTAAGAAGAATCAGAGTCGAAACCCTAGTCGGTCCTCAGAGCAACCATGATGTCAACAATCCATTAATATTGATCAGTTAGAGGTTAGTAAGTCCATTGCTTTATTTTATTCAGATTTGTGTATATATGAATGAGATGTTTATTGCATTAATTGGCTTTGACTATTTCTGTGTCATTGTTTCAATTGTATTTATTTAGTATTTATTAGTTTAAAATCTTTAAACATTAAAAAAAAACAAAAAGATTTATGTTCTTACTTTATCTTATTTTGAAACATTATTATAAACATTCATTTTCGCAAGATTTCAAGTAAACCTTGTAAAATGTGTATAGATTGTTTATAATCATTTGTATATTCACGTTTCATTTTAATAAACATTAGTAAGTAATATATCATTTGTTAGAATAACAAATTTTAGATTAGTTTATTTCTTTTACTGTTTTTAGGACATTAGTTGGTAAATAGAGCCATTAAACCCGTTGGGTCACTTCATTCCAAACGGCTTGGGTTATTTAGACAACCCCGGTCCGGATTTGACCTTCTAGTTGACGGTGTGTCACTTACGCCCATCAAAAAAACATTAGATTTTATTTGATACATGTATTTTATCCTTGCAATCTTGATCCTAAGAATAGAACAACACTTAGGCTTAAATATGCATCTTTCCAGTTGATAAATGATATATTATTTCGAAAGAACTTTGATGGTGTTTTTCTGCATTGTTTGGAAAAGGAAGAATTAGAAAAAGCATTATCTGAACTTCATGTAGGTGAAGTCGGTGGTCACTTCGGTGGAGATACCACTGCCCACTAAGTGTTAAGAGATGGGTACTATTGGCCTACCTTGTTTAAATATGCCCACACGATGTCCCACAAATGCATAATCTGCCAAAAGGTTGCAGGACGGGTGAAAAAGTCAACATTCCCTTTACAACCTGTTACTGTGGATTTACCTTTTCAGCAATGGGGCCTAGACATCATAGGACCAATTAATCCCTCTTATTCACAACAACACAAGTATATCCTTACAACAACAGACTATTTTACGAGATGGTTCGAAGCTGTACCTTTAAAAGTGGTAAACACAAGTCATGTAGTATCTTTTCTGAACTTTCATATCATCACTCGATTCAACATTCCCGAATGTCTGGTTTTTGATAATGCCTCTTACTTTTCATCCCTTGACATGAACGTTTTTGCTTTGGAAAAAGGGATTAAACTGAAGTATTCTACAAGATACTACCCTTAAGGAAATGGCCTAGTAGAATCAACAAACAAAAAATTAATCAAGATTATTAAAAGGACAGTTTCAGAAAATCACAAGAACTGACACAATGCAATGTATAATGCACTCTGGGCTGATAGAGTAACCCCAAAAGCCTCTGTTGGTAATTCCCCTTTCTTCCTCGTTTACGGAAGAGAAGAAATTCCCTGCCCACATGTCTTACTTCCTTCCCTGCAATTTTCGTAGAAAGTTCAAGAAGAGGAGTGCCCTCCTCTAGAAAATCGAACAAATGCCTTATTAAAATTAGAGGAAGTGAGGACATAAGAAAAGAATAAATTGGATTAGCACCAACAAATTGTAAAAAGATGGTTGGATTCGAATTCATCTTTAGATAGGAATTTCAATGTCGAAGATCTAGTTCTCAAGTGGGATAAATCCCACGAGATTAAGGAGGAACATACCAAGTTCCAAAATTTGTGGCTGGGACCATTTGTAATTTCTGAAAAATTGGGTCCCAGCTCTTTCCGTCTGCATAATTTAGAGGGACAACCAGACACTTTCCCAGTGAATGGCCAGGCCCTCAAGAGGTATTTCACCTAATGATTTTTGTTCCACTCTTTTGTAAATATTTTTTAATTTTCTTTTTTGTTTTTTATTTTGGTTCTTTTCATTTTGCTTGATTTTGATTTGTTTTCTGAATAATTATGTCTGAGTCACCATCTCATTTGTGGAACAGAATCATAATTTTCATTCGTTAGCAGCAGTTGATAACTTCCCAAGCACTTGAACAATAAGTGCTAAAACTCAGATCAACATAAGTGAGTTTCTGTTCAAATCAGTGTTTCTAGTTTCTCATTGGAATTACAAGTAGATGTGATTGTCATTAATAAACTTCTAACGATGTCCCTGTTTTGAGAAAAACAACTCAACTGTACCTTCTCATACTCGATATGGTTTCCTAACCAAAATATAAGTGTCCAAATCATGATGAAGGTCATCAAAACAAAAGAATAATTGGTAAAAGATCAATTTTTTCATTCCAAGCTACAAGATTTTCAGTATCACCCCACCCTCTTTAATATTATCAAGTTCTGCAAATTATAAACAAATTCTAGAGGGTTGAAAGCACGATAATGTGTGGGAAGTGTATGTAAACCCATCAGGACACTGAATAGGTCTACTGGCAGTAGGTAAATGCATGCATGATACCAAGGCAACTTCGTTGGGGTACTGAACAAACCTACTAGCAGCGAAGTGATGTCGGGTTTAAGAAGATTCTCAGGTATGTCTTTCATTTTGATCAAAGTGCAAAGATGACATGTATCATGAATGGACGACTCTTGGACATGATAGAGGTACTAGAGTGGGTCAAATGACATCCCTGCCGAGGCTATGGATGCTTGCTGGCAGCAGTGGCCCTGTCAACAGTATCGAAGTCAACTGCATAAAAAATATCTACACTCGTAATCTAAGTTAGATAACAGATGGCATCTTTTTAGACATAAATACATCTAATGCTAAACTACGTTACTTTCTGAGTTATGATCAATATGCTTGACTTGTTGTTAACTATTTCTAAAAAATTCATTTCATCTAATTCACCCTAACATGAATTTTCTGGTGATGCTGAGATAACTGCTTCGCCCAGTACGTCACCATTGTTGGCAGCCACACATGATTTTCGATACTTATCATGATCAAAAGAGACTATACCTTTTTGTAGCTGCCATCACCTTCTATTTGTAAATGTTTATGTTTCTGAGTTTTGAGGCGATGATTGGGTTAAGTTTACCTTATTGAGTTTTTTGGTTTGCATTATCGTTTGTTTTAGTTTTAATTCATGACTGTAAGCATGAATTTAAACATAAAAATTGGCTTGGTTTCATAATCTTTTACCTTAGAAATATTTTTTTGGAAGGCACCCATGCATGGTTTAAACTCGAGACTTATGAACTTATTGATTAATACACTATCAAAATATTTATTGATTATGGGTCCCGTGACTTCATTGGTTCTATAGTTTATTGTTGATTTAGTTCATGAATTGTTTGAATTCACAAAAATGTTTGTTAACAACTGATATAATTTCATGAGTGAATTTGTCATATCAACATTCATATCAATTGGTACAGGCATGTTGTACCTACATTTTCAATTCACCTTACTAGCTTGAAATATTAATGAGATCATTCATTACGCGTATGGGGTTTTGTACTATGGAGGGTTTGGCACTCATTGTGAGAAATGGTTTGTAGTTTTACGAGCCCTCTATTTTTGTTTTCCCTAACCCTTATGTTTGAGTTATGACAGTCCCCAAACCTTGAATTTTTCATGCCATCACAGTTCGCTTAGACCTATCTCTACTGCTCATCCATTGGAAACCTTAAGCCATCCCTTCTGATATCTGTTGTATCCTTGTCACCGTGGTTCGTATTGAGCCAAATGGATGCCAAGATATGCTATCCCATGATGACGCTATTGACTACCTGAAGGCTCATGGATGGGATGTGTTCCTCAAGAAGTTCGAAGGCTATAATCTCCAGGTTGCAAAAGCTTTTGCATAAACTTTTGATGGTTTTAGGGCCAAGGTCGGTGATGTACAGTTGGAATTAACAGAGGATTTCATGAGCAGGGCGAAAATACTCCCTCTAAAACACGAGAGGTGGTTTAAGAACGCTAAAATAGAGGATGTCCCATGGATTTTATTCATGGTTTCCCACAAATCCACTTGCTGTATAAAAGGTATTCCCATTGCTTTGCTAAAACCTAGATGGCATAATCTCCTTTTAATTCTGAAACAATTTGTCACTTGTGAAGGTCGATATGGGCTGGTTTTTTTCTATCACATTCCGGTTCTTATGATTTTCATAGGGTTTGAGTTGAATATACCATTTTACCTGCAAATGAGCCTTTACAAAATGTCTAAGCGCTATAAGCGACATGGTATGAATTCCCTGTCAAGTCTGTTTTATCACAGATTCGTTAAAATATTATTGGTTGCTCACCTGTCGCAAGTTGGTGATAGCTGGGAATCTTTCTTGAGCCAAAATGGCTTCACCCAGGTCAACGATACAATCATCCCCCATTTAATTGTAAACCCTAATTTGGATAGACCAGTGACTGAAAGCCGAGTCATCAATTCACTTGATGGCTCATAATTTATTGAACCGATTTCTGTTGTTGATGAAACCCCTATGGATAAGGAATTACCATGTAGATTTTCACCTAAAATATCTTTGGAACAAGTAATTACCGAATTAAAAGAAAAGGATCATCCTGTGCCTATGAACAACTCTAATTTAAACGATAATGATAAACATGTTGTGAAGATTTTCCGTAAGGGAAAGAAACCACATAACACATATTTAAATTTCAGGAATAATAATGTTGTTCGTTTGATTTCTAGAAAACTAAGAAATTGAAAGAGTAATCATCTAAGCTCGATCAATCCGATCGAGATCGATGATCGGTGTTCATATCGGGAGATAGACGATTTCTTGGCTCATGAAGACCCAGAAAACCAGTTCCCCAAGAAATAGGTTGTTACCCAGGTTGAAAAGTATGAATTTGTGTGTAATTTACCCCCTTGTCTCAAGGGAAAAGAAGGTTTTTCAGGTATTGGTCACGACCTAGAACAAACCACAGTGACACATGAAGCACCCATTGTCGTCCGTGTTCCACGTCAGTCTGCCATTACCCCAATGCACTGTGATAGCTGCCTCGACTGGATAGATCATTATTATAGAGATATTCCGCTCTTATAGGCTCAAGTGAAATGCTTGGCTACTCGAAATACCCTATTAGAACAATATAACTTTGACTTGAAGGCACACACAGAGAGGGAAAGCAAAAGATCTAAGAAGTCAAGGAATATCATAATAAAAAACACAACCAGTTTCAAAGCCATTATAAATTTCGAACTATCAAATCCTGCTTTTACTAATTTCTAATGGTAAAACGATTTTGTTTTGATTTTATTCCATTTTGTTATAAAAAATTGAAATAGAGATATTTAATTTGATTTCATTTGCTATTAATAAGACTAGCTACAGAATCTATGATTTTGTAGCTAGTCTCTTTTGAATAATAATTAGTATCATTATCTGAATATCAAATCGGTTTTGTTATCTATAGGAAATGAATGATTATGATGTTGATTGCATGGATCAAACAACTTGAATTATACGCTCAATTATTCAATTATTTTCTCCCTCTTTCTATTTATAAAACTTTGGTTTAGTTTTGACAAACCAACTCATGCATGACTGGTTTTTAGTTTCACTATTTTTGTAATATTATATGATTTTTGTGGATTCAACTCTATCTTGTATGATAAGAGCATTTGAATCCTGAACTAGTTTAAATAATGTTCACTCTTAGTAGTAAAGGACATCTTTGGTTTGGACATATTATGGATATATGACTTTCAAGACTGATATGGACAAGATGTTCACTCCTTGGCTTTAGACCAGCGTGGCTCTTACCCATTATGTTTTGCCTTTATCTTATGGAATGTTAATACGTTATACAACTTTATTCTTATCATCGTATGATATTTCATATTATTTCAACACTTTAATTTTGTCCACAATTTATTGTCCTATATTACATTTGTGATCAATATTTCATTTAAATATCGTGGATTTATGTTGGATATTGGATTATGTATTACATGAATGCTTTGTATTAAGTTTCTTTTATTATAAGTGTTCATCATTATAAGATCATCAGACCTGTATATTTATCTGTTTATTATTATATTCTTGTTCCAAAACACCTTTGAGTTTGTTCTGGGAATGCTGACACCATTCTGTTACATGTTTTCCTCATAGGAAGGACAACTAGGAGCTTGAATTGCGTAGGGACATAGACTCAGTTTAGTTGATTAATCACAGGTTAGTTTATTCGTATTTTTGTTCTTTAGTTAGTTTATTCATCAATGAAATAAGAATAGCTTCAATTATCTTTGATTGTTAATTTGTTCTTATTTCAATTGTGTTTGAATTAGTATATATATATATATATATATATATATATATATATATATATAAGTTTTAAATATTAAACAAAATGTATGTGCTTTCTTTATCTACTTCATAAACACTTCCAAAAAACATCTATTTCGCAAGATATCTAGTAAATCTCGCAAAACTGTATATACTTTGTTTATAATCATATGCACATAGTGTTGAAATTACTAAGACAACTGAGAGGGGAGAAGGGGGTGAATCAGTTGTTACTGTGCTTAAACAATATTAAGTCTATTAAACCATTTTTAATCTTTCTCCAAGTGATCATCAATATTTTTTTTTTTTGTTGTAAGTAAGTAATTATATATATAAGGGACTTCAAAGAACCAGACCATAAGTACAAAACTGAGTGTCATCTGGGTTGTAGTTACTGAACTGCTCCAGAAGGAGAAACCAGTTCATCCAACCGGGTAATTCGAACACCTGAGTTCTTATCAGTCTTAAAAAACACAAAGCTGAGCTAACAAAGATGCTAATAGAGGAATAACTATTAAAAAAGAACAACCCCCTATAGGGGTTAGACAATTGGCATATAGTCTGGCACATACTCTGGAAGATAGCCTGGCCATGGCTCCTCTTCAACAGGTGTCCCACTGGTTGCCCATTGCATGTCATCTCCATCGGTGCATGCATCCTTGTTAGTAGCAGTCTCAACGTTTCCCAACAGAATGTGCGGCTGCAAACCGATGACGACCACCTCCTTAACCTCCTGCCGAACCGGTTCCTTGACGACCTCAGCGTCGCCCGACGGAATTTGCTCCTGCTTATCTATGGCCATGACTGCTTCCTTGAACTCCTGCCGAGTCGGCTCCTCAACGTGCTCTGCTGTGCCCTGCTTCCTGAAACTCTCGTTGTCACTTGCGGTGGAGGGCGCTTCTTCTGAAGATGCGGGAGAGGCTTCTTGATAAGTGGAAAGAAGTTGGAGGAGGGTTGAGAGCCTCCCATCCACATGCTATAACCGAAAATGGAGGTCCTCCACTCCTTGACGGAGTTCGAAGACCAAGTCATAAAGGATGGTGAAGTTTTCTCGCCACTGCAAGTCCGTCTTTGAGTTAGAGGACATCGACTCCTTGTTGCAGGTGGCTCGACTATGAGAAGGCATCCCTATGGGTGATTTCATGGAAGAAATATCCGACGCAGGAGGAGGAATGGAGTACCTGGAGTTTGAAGGAGCTATGAGGTGGCACCATGAAGGGCTCAGCCTGGTGTCAATTATGGCTAGGCATTCGAAGCTTGGGACAGGTGAGGTGGAGGGATTGTGAATGGCTAACTCAGGCAGCCGGAGCGGCGAGGATAAAGTTGAAGGTGAACCAGGAGGATAAGCCAAAGCGCGAGGACTTCGAGGATGTCAGGGAGAACCCCTTCGTGGTCTAACTCGCTGGCGTGACATGGTTTGGCCTGGTAAGTGGGAATGGTCTGCCAGATCAAGGGGGAGGACTAGGAGCGACCGGGGGGGCATAAGCACCATGAGCAGACAAGCAGAACCAGGCCGGAGCCGCGGAATGATAACACAAACAAATGGAGTCATTGCACCTGGTGAAATGGAGGTCGAAGGAGCCCGAGTAAATGCCCCTACGATCATCGTAAATACAATTTAATGCAGGAGGGAGTCGACAACAGCTGGCACGAGCCGGGCACATGGCTCGCTGCTTTGCTGGCTCCTCCGCATCTCCTCTGTGCGCCAGGTGGCTGGCCCTAACACCCCATTCGGGTGTTTGTCCACTTCTATAGCTTTGCAGATACATTGATGGAGGATAGGGTGATTCGGAGTGAGGGAAGTGTTGCAGAGGATTTCTGGTCCATCCCAGTTGACCCCTAGATTAGTCAAGTCGTCCGCTACCCGATTCACACTCCTTCTGACGTGAGCATGTAAGACTACCTGATTGGGGTGCACTAACTCTGCGATGGTCTTTAGCCCATGCGAGAGTCTCCATCTTGGTGAAATTTTGTCTGGATCAACTCCGTTTAAAAGTCTACTAAGGAGATTGACGATGATTTGGGAATCGCCTTATACAATTAGCTGAGTGAAGTTGTGATCCTTGGTGAGTGGCGGCCCCCGAGTGAGTGCCCAGAGTTCTGCCACATTGTTTGTGGTGTGACCAAGGGAGCCTACATTAATGAGAATGATGTGCCCGTGGTGATTGCGGAAAACAGTTCCATAACCCGCAGCCCCTGGATTGCCTTTGGAGGCCCCATCAAAATTGAGTTTGATGAAGTCAACCGGAGGGACTGACCAAGAGGAGAGACTGATGGTAGGGGGAGGGGCATAGAGGAGAGGGGAGCGAGGGGGAAGGAGAGATAGCCAGTTCTTTAGGATCATAATTTTTGAGGGATTACTGGTCAGGTCTGTCTCGTTCAAAGGTTGGAGGTTGAGAGTTTCCAGAATGTTGAGGCGACAACGATTTCAATAGTGTTGCCACGGGAGGAAAAAATTCCTGAAGAGTCTTCTATTTATTTCCTTCCAAACCTACCAGAGGATGAAGCCAGGAAGCAGTTGCCAGATACGATTGAGGAGGGGAGAATGAAACACTTGGTCCCTCCAGTTTGTGATAGTGTCGACGATGATGTCTCGAACACAATCCGAGGTGCGCATGACGAGCGCACTTTGGTCCCAAATCTGTGCAGTGTACTAGCAAGAAGTGAGGAGGTGATTCATGGTTTCAATTGTCTCCCCACAGAGTATGCAAATGGAAGGCCCCACAAAGCCTCGTTTGGAGAGGTTGTCCTAGGTCATAATGCTGGAGTGGACCACGAGCCAGAGGAAGAGAGTGATTTTGGGCCAATGTCTGAGGTTCTAGATCTTGCGCCAAACAGCCTGTGTGGGTGCCAGGTTCGGTTGGATCTTGATGTGGTAAGCTTCTCATGTGCTATATGTGCCTCTTGGCCGGTATCCCCATCGAAAAATATCCTCTCCAGTGAGCTTAGGGATTTTTCGTTTGAGCATTTCGTTCTGGTAGGGGCCCAGATCCACGTGGCCATCTAGGTTCATGTTTTCCCTATCAAGATGCCAATGCCGCCAAGTGTTATCTTGTGGGTCGTCCCGCCAATAGTCTGCTACTGTTGTCAGGCCCGCCTGTGTGGCTTGGGTGCTGATGTGCTCAGCCCAGTCCTCGTGGTCCAGAATTGGCCATTGTTGCTAGGAATCTTTCCAAAATAAGGTTGTTTTCCCATTCCTAATTTCCCAGAAGGCATGCTGGGTGACAAGCTGTCTATTCTGCTTAGCCGCTGCCCAAATTAAAGACCTGGGTGTGTCACCATTCCAGCATATGAGATTTTTTTCTGCTACCTTGGGTGCATATTTCTTCCTCCATAAGCATGCCTAGAGGTCCTTGGGTTTCTTAAGCCATCGCCACCATATTTTGGCACTGAGGACTTTGCTCATGATGGCAGGATCTCGTAAGCCAAGGCCTCCTTGCGCTTTAGGCTGACAGAGTTTGTCCCAGCTGACAAGCGCTATTTTCTTTCCTGTGTTGAGACCTTGCCACAGGAAGTTCCTCTGTAAGCTTTTAATAGTTGAGAGTACAAAGTTAGGAGCAACCAACACCGAGAAGATGTAGGTGGGAAGGGCCTGGAGAACAACTTAGAGGAGAGTGAGACGGCTTGGAAAGTTAAGAACTCTGAGGGTCCAGGATGAGAGCTTCTTAGTAAAAGAAGAGAGCAGATGCTCCCAAGAGGAGTTCCGAAGGGCGTTATCGATCAAAGGGATGCCAAGGTATTTGGATGGAAGGGAGCTTCTTTGGAAACCTAAAAGATCAGAGATATGGCCCTGGACAGGGGGGGTGTATTAAAGAAAAAGATTAGGGACTTGTCTTTGTTGCAGTCTAGACCTGAGGCTTCAGAGAAGGTTTGGAGGATCTAGAGAATGGCATTTTCTTCCTGCACTGTTGGGGTGCCCATCAGGAGCGTGTCATACACAAATTGACTATGCGAAATAGGAGGGGAGATGCCATGCAGCGGTAAACCTGCTAGAGTGTTGTTTGCAACTGCCACTTGAATGCTTCGACTAAGACCTTCTGCCATGATTATGAAGAGGAAGGGGGAAAGAGGGTCTCCCTGTCTAATTCCTCTTGAAGGGGTGAAGGGACGAGAGGGGACGCCATTAACAAGGATAGAGAAGAAAGTAGTAGAGGTAAGGTTCAAGATCCACGTCACCCAAAGTTTGTCAAAGCCAAAGGCAAGGAGCAATTCCCTCATATAGTCCCAGCTTATCTTATCAAAGGCTTTAGAGAGATATAATTTAAGGAGCATACCTAGAAATTTAGTTTTCTGCAGAGAGTGAATCACCTCGTGAGAAAGAATAATGCTGTCCAGGATTTGTCTGCCCTCTATGTAGCCAGATTGTTCCGGGGGGATGATAGTAGGCAGAATGGGTTTGAGTCTTCGGGCTATCACCTTTGTTAGAAGTTTATAAATGACATTGCAAAGGGATATAGGTATGAACTGCTTGGGATGGTGAGCCTACCCCTCTTTGGGAATTAGAGTGAGGAAGGTAGCATTGAGAGATTGAAGGACCCGTCCAGTAGAACGGGAGTCTTCAATAATTTCCCAGACCTCTACCCTGATCATCGGCCAACAGTGGTGAAAAAAATCGCTGGTAAATCCGTCCGGTCCGAGTGCCTTGCCTTTTGGAGTGTCTTGCAGATCTTGATCTACCTCCTCGATTGTGATGGGCCGAAGTAGAGCTGAGTTTTTCTCCCTGGTGATGAGGGCATGCACATCTTGCATTACCTTAGCTATGGCTTCCAATCTGTTCGGAGGAAGGTTCCATGAGGATGTTTTTATAATAATCTGTCAGTGTTGCTTCCAGGTCTTCATGGGAGAGAATAGGCTCACAAGTAGTGGAAATTAAGTGCGTGATTCTATTAGAGTGGCGGCGTTGCATGAAAGATCTGTGGAAGAACTTGGTGTTGCGGTCCCCCTCCTTGAGCCACTGGATGCGCGATTTCTGTCTCCATAGAATCTCTTCCTGTGCTTTTCTGGCCTCCAATTGTTGAGTAGTTATTGCTTCCTGGGCTTTCAACTCATCTGTTAACCCTTGCAGTTGGATCTGGGTTTGAATCGTCTTCATCTGGTCTGATAGATGCCTTTGGGAGTCGAAGATGTTTCCAAAGGTTTGCCTATTCCAGGTTTTGATGAGTTGTTTAAGGTTTTTTAACTTCTGCTGAAATTTGAACATCTTGGAGCCATGGGTAACCTCCGCCTGTCTCCACCAGTCCTGGATCTTAGCTTGGAAGTCTAGATGGTTGAGCCAAAATTGTTCGAATCGGAATGGTTTTTTCCCCGGTGACGCCGACACTTCCATCCATAGCTGAATGGGCCAGTGATCCGAGCCATGGATATTCAGAATACTTGCCTCCATGGCTATTCCCTCCATCATAATGGAATCAGAGATTAGGAAGCGATCAAGTTTGCAAGCAATTTGGTGTGATCCAGTTCTTCTATTTGTCTAGGTGAAGGTGCCATTGATAGCTTCCAGGTCGATCAGATTGAGTTTATCTATGAGGCTGTTGAAGTCATTAGTGTCTTGATCTAGGCGTCGTGAGCCCCCTTTTTTCTCCTCCAGATTTTGAATGAGGTTGTAATCGCCCCCTATGGTCCAATGATTGTATCTAGTCAGGTTGGAGAGGTATTCCAGACTCCTGAGGAAGGCCTGTTTGTCCTTTGGGTTGGTTGGGCCATAGACATTGGTTACATGTCCAGGTTTATTGGATCCTATAAGCCTGTAGTTTGCCGTAATAGACCATTTAGTGGTAATAAAATTATCTAACAACACTGTGTTGGGGTTCCATATAATAGCCAATCCTCCAGTTGTGCCTGTAGCTGCGGTTGACATTGCTTCCCCTTGCTTCCAACAATAGGGGAGTAGCCTATCAATGTCTTCAGTTGAGCATTTTGTTTCTTGAAGTAGTACTATGTCCAGTTTCTCTGCAAAGATCAGATCCCATAGCAATTTTTGCTTGCTATGTCCATTGAGGCCCCTAATATTCCAGGAGATAATCTTCATGATGATGGGGGGGTAGGGAGGGGAGGAAAACTGTCTGAGATGAGGTGGATTTGCCCTGAATTGACCATAAAATGGCCTATTTCCTGTATGAGTTTGTTTGTAGACTTTTGGCCTCTTTTCTTGTCATCTTTCTGTGTTTTACTCTGGTTCTTTGATTGACTGCTCTGTATCCCCAAGCCCTTACTAGATCGCGCTGTGGAACCGGCGGAGGAGTTGAGAAAAACCTTGTGTACTTTCCATAATTGGTCCCGGGTTATAGTGTACAATTTTTGCTTCCTGTAGGCATGTTCGAGGTGTTCCAGGTCCACCTCGGCTAGATCTTGCTCTTCTATTTCCATATCAGCGTCACCGTCCTCGATCTCCAAGAGATCTTGCTGATCCCCTGCTGTGATTTGTGGGGGGTGATCGACTTCCTTCCCCTGTAGTGGCCGTTCTTCCTCCTGTCCCCTAGAATGGGAGGGGCTATCCAGAGGGAGCTCACTGGGATTTATCTTGGTTGAAGGGTCCTCTGGTTGATCTTGTAATATTGCAAATTTGTTACTGGTAGAGGGATCTTTACTTACTTGGTTTTGCTGCTTTCGCCCTGCTTGTCTTCTTTTCCCTCCTGGTTGAATGAAGTCGTCCTTGTCTTTTCCGTGTTCTGGGTTCCCTTCTTTGTGAGCTGCATTGAGGGGGCATTCTCTGAATAGATGTCCATGTTCATGGCATTTCCGACACCTAAAAGGAATGTGTTCAGAGTCGATGGTCTGGATCCAGTCTTCGTCCTAGTACTCGAGGATGATGGTTCCCGGTAGTGGTTTTGCTATATTCAGGTATACACAAATGCGCGCATAAGAGGTGTATCACCTCTGTTTGGTAGCTTATGAAGACTTTACATAGATTCCAATGGTATTGCTATACCGGCCAAGACCTCTTCCAGCCAGAACTCTTGGGGGAGAGAGTACAGTCGGATCCACACCAGAGCGTGGGTGAAATATTCCTTTTCAGGGATGAACTTCTCGGTCCAGAATCTTAAGAAGAGTCCTGCAGAGTTAAAAAAGTAAGGTCCCCCATCAAAGATGTGAGTGTGGTCCTTGAGATTGTGCAGTATGATTGTAAAAAAGCCCTTTGAGCCTAGTTGTAATTCATAGTGCCCTTTTGGCTTCTACTAGTACTGTATCCATTTGATTAGATCCCTTTCTGACGGCCATAACCCTAGGAATTTCCCTACGAGGGCATGGTCTCTCATATACTGCTTTTTCTCTTCTATACACGTAGAGTTGACAATGTACTTCGGGGCCTGCGGTGCTTGAGGAATTCATTTTCCAGGGAGCCAAGGTATCGGTGCTGTAGCAGGGGCGACTGTATTTTTCGGGTCGATGTCCATCTCTCGGTCCTTGAAGGTTCCTTCCATGATAAGTGTGGCTCGCAAGTCTGGCGACGACAGCTTAAACCCCTCGCCGATGCTTCCATTCGCAGTGGCTTGGCTGTAGGAGGCACCATTCCACCCTCCTTCCTTTTGATTCATGGCCCCAACAGGGCTGGGAGTGTAGTAGTTCGGCTAGAACCCGAAACCCTAATCCGGATAGCAGAGCTCGCGTGACATCTTTTTTCTAAACTCGCTAATGATCACTTATCTCTCATTGTGTATATGCACCAAGTGATCATCAATATTATACAACATATGGACAACGTAAATAATGAGCATCAGTCAC
>ML815235.1:0-22913 GCA_009831015.1 Picea engelmannii | reverse complement strand
TTTTTTCTTTGTGGCAACATTATTCATCTATATGGAATCAATAAATGTCCTTAAGGTTCCATCCTTGTTATTTTAAAAAATAAATGGGGCTCCCAAAGGTGACACACTTGGGGTGTATATACCCCCTTTTCAAAAGTTCTTCAAGTTGCATCTACAACTCTTTCAATTCTGGTGTGCCCATTTTGTAAGGTGTCTTGGACACTGGGGTAGTTCCTGGTACCAAATCAATAGAGAAATCAATGCCTCTCTTTGGTGGAAATCCTAAGATTTCCCCCAAAACATCTTCAAAATCCCTCAAGACTATATGGCCTTCAATACTTGCCACTTTATCCCTAGTTGCCTCTTCCACATGGGATGCAAAATTTTGACATCTTTTCCTGAAACTATTTTTTAGCTGCATGGCTAAAATTTCTCTAACAACTACAACTCTAAGAATGCCTTGAATATTTCCATGTTTCCCTCCCTCATCAAGACAAGTTATAGTCTTGTTGACAACATTGTGTTTTTCCAACCAATCCATGCCAATTAGACAATCATATGAACCCAATAGTATGGTGTTCACATCCACCTTTGTGTTAAGTCCATTCATGTCTATTGGAAAATCTTTAACCAACTCATTGATTTTCCTTTCAGCCTCTGTGGCTAATTGAACTAACCAAGATTTCTTATGCTTACTCCTTTGCAAATGAAATATTTCAACAATGTTATATTTTGTGCAACTATGATTAGCTCCAAAATCAATTAAAATGGCTATGGGTTGGTTATCAATCTTACCTTCCACTTCATTCATGAGGGATTGATACTCTGCTTGCTTCTTTTCCAATGATGCATAAATCCTTGGCATGATTACTCCCATATCTTCAACTATTTTGGCCTCCTGAATGTTGTGAACAATACTCATTCTTTCTCCTTTGTGAGGGAAGTCCCTATATAAGTGTTTTCCCTCACATCCCCAACATTGTACAAATTGTTGTCTTGTGTTCATTTTGGGTTGTCTGTCCTTGTTGATTTGTTTGGGAGTTGTTCTTGAAAAATGGTGGCTTAAAATATTTCTACCTTTTCTCTTTCTTACCCTTCATCTTGTCATTCCAATTCTTTTGGAAGATTGGCCTCCCTTTTCTCTACTCATACAAATACTTTTCTCTCCTTATGGCTTCCTCCAAAGTATTGGGGTTATCATATTTGTATCTTGTCATTATAGAAAGAGGGTAACCCACTCAAAAACCTTTAGATTTTGACCTTCTCATCCTTTATGAAGTCCACATACTTCAGTAATTCAAATAATCTTTTCTCATATTCATACATGGGCATGCTTCCCAACTTAAGTTCAAAGAAATTTTTCATCTTCCTCTCATAGTAATGCCGAGATAAATATTTCTCTTGAAAATATCTGTTGAACTGCCTCCATGAGATATTTTTCTCATCAAGGTGTTTGGATTACTTTAGTTGATCCCACCACATGGATTCCTTTCCTTGCAAGTGGTAGGTTTCAATTCTTGTTTCTACCTTGGAGGGATAATCATGCAACTGGAAATATTTCTTCATTTCCAACATTCGGGTCTTAGCCTCTTCTCCCTTCCTGTGGTCTCCATTGAAAGTAGGTGGCTTGGTTTTCCTGAGTTCACCTTGCAATATGTCTCCCTCGGGCCTTTTCCTTTGTCTCTTAACAAGAGACACACTTGGGCTGCTCCCTAGCCCTAAACTTGCACAAAATCTCCTACTGAATTGCTCTAGGGAATGACAATGCTTGTTCATACTCCTTGATTTCATGTCATTCCCATGTTCATCCCTTCTACTATGGGATTTGGATGATGTCACTTATCTAGCACTAGTTGATTGCTTTGTGCCATAGTCTTTATTGACTTTCCTTTGCAACATATTCAGAATCAAGATTATCTCTTCTTGAGCCTTCATAATCTTCTCATTATCTACCATATAACTCTACACTTCTCTCTGCATGCTTCTCATAGTTACAGGCTCATGCACGTCTCTTCTTCCATTAGACTTTGTCTCAACATTCTCCACGCTAACATGAAACCCTATTAATTCATCTTCATGATTGTAGGACCCTTGGACATATTCCATGGCTTTGGTTCTCATACAAGAAACCAAATTACCTTTCTGTACCTATAAATTTTGGAAAAAAATGTGCATGCAAATAATTTTCTGTTAGAAAAAAATATATACACACAGTTCTGATAAAAATGCATAAATTTTTCTGCTTTCTAATACCACTAGTCGTCTTCTTTTTGTGTTGGATGTAACTTAAGATGCCCAGATCAATTTTCTAGGTTGATAGATGGATTCTCCTCTCTAAGAGATTTCTAACAACTACTTTCTTGCTCAATTCTAATCTTTGAGAAGAAAGTTAAAGTCATTTGAATATTGTTAATTTACCCCTTTTGTACACTTTTCTCCTAGGTACAATTTATCCCAGACACCAACTTTTGTCACTTGTAGAAGTAAATCTCTCAAGAATCGGTGAAAATTTTGTATGAGACATAGATAAAAATGATGACAAGGAATTCATAAAAACTCTCATATTTTCAATTTGATGCTCCAATAAAAATCTAAAACAATTTGGAAATGATAACTTTGTCATTTTTCACCCATTTTTCCAGACTTACAATTTTTAGCCAAATTAATTATCTCCCAAACTGTGCACTTTTTGAAAAACTTCACTAAACCAAAGTTATCTGGCTTGATGAGTATACAAAATGTCGAGTTGTTATCCACAATTTTGGTCATCGTGATGATGTTGTGATAATGTTATGATGATGGAAAATCAAGCTCTTCACTAAGAACACTTTCCTGAGAAAAGTTACATTTGTCTGCCTCCATAAATCATGCTTTTAAGGGATGTTCGCAGGCCACCTATATATCTGCCTGCGAGAATGCCTGATTCTCGCAGGCTACATTAAGCTAGGCTGCGAATAGTTCACACTGTACATAATGGTTAGGGTGCAAACATGGTCCAAAGGAAGGAAAAAGATAAAATCTTGAATCTTCTAGAAGGGAATCTTCTAGAAACATGAGTTGGCTTCAAATGGTTGTTCAGGTGCTGACATTCCAGATATCTTGGGATCATTTCCTATCCAAGTAACTAAATTATCTTCTCCTATATATTGAAGAGATTTCTCATGAAAAGGTTAGAAGCAAACTAGCAAGAGATTGATTGGAGAATTAGTGCAAGACTGTATGGAGGACTGATGCTACAACAGTAAGAGACAACAACAAGGTCATCAAAAGTGGTTGATTTTCTTCATGCATGAGAAAGTGTGTGTGTCAGAGCTAGGAGCCATCGAAAGGATACCTACGACATCAAGGCTCAGGTTGTAAGTTTCACTTTCAATTAATTCAATACAGTAATATGTCCCTTTCCCATAAAGATGGTGTCACTTTATTACATAATTCCTTGATCATATGTATAGACTAGCTATTGAATATATTAATTTGCCTTTACTTCGATTGGTTTGTACTGTTGTGATCTGGACGGTGCAAGAGCATTGGAGCAAATCTTGGAACAACAGAGACCTAAGGAAAGCGTTCATAAGGTATGTCCATAATCCTTACCTCTTAGTTCATTCAATAGGATAGATCTAGGGAAAGTGTATTATTCTGTCCTGTTTTGTTCTAGATCCAGGTGGATCTAGGGAGATCGGTTTGTGTCCGCACTCACTGATTTATCCTGAAACATGAGTAAATCCATTTTTTCCATCTGGGGACCCTTTTCCTCCTCTGAAAATCCAAAAATCCCCAAAAGGTGGTATGGAATAATGGATTTTGCCTTGTTTTGGCACCTACAGTCCAAACTATGTAGAATACGACCAATCTCTTCACACAATGTTTTCCTACTTTTCTAACACTTTGTACAAGTTTCAACAATATTCGTGCTCTTGCCAGTAAGCTTGACCCTGATATTCAAAAACAAGTAATTTGGATTTTTTGGATAATCAGAGCATAATTGGATATTCACTCTCTCTGGCCCTTTGGTATCCCTGGACACTGTAGAAAAAACCCAAAAGTCTTATCTTCTTCTGAGTTATTATGCTCCTATTATGGCCAAAATATGATTTTGGCTCCAGATTCCTTTTTTTTAGACTATCGAACAATTTTTCTTGTGTGGCATCTTTGATGACCTAGATGTTGATGTGGCATTTTGGCACCATGAGGTGATTCCATGTCACCCTCTTGGACACCCTGGCCTTGCCTCATCAGCCTTCATCAACTTCTTCTCTCTCTTCTACCTTACATTTGTACATCAATGTATAAATAAAATAAATTAAAATATTTTTTTTAATAGCATGGGACCCCAACCATACCGACTACCACATGGCACCACCTCAGTGGCCCATGCCACCGATGGGGCCCATCCATCCTTTCCTTTGAAAGTTCCCATAAGTCACGATGATGGGCGGGTCCTATCCTTGCTCGACCTCCGACACAAAACTTATTCGTACCCCAAATCTAATGGTGGAGATCCTAGAATGATCAAAGACCCACAAAAATATTGCATCGTCATCGTGAGTGAGGGTTAAAAGACCTTCGCAATGCGAACCCAAAAACTGCCACTGTTGCATGGCACATTCATACTGGTTTTGCATTGCTAATAAGTGTTTCCAAAACTGCCATGGCACCATGCGAAACCATATACCGCCCAACTTCGATACCACTTGTGGTATTAGGACGCTACTTCGCCATTAGCCCCACCACTATGGCCTATCAGTATGCCACCAACCTACCACTGTTGAAATCCATGTCACCACCACGTGGCCTCCACATCCTACTGACGCCATGGTACAAAAAATTACCCAAAATTTCCAAAATTCAAAATTTCCCCATTTTTTCAAAATGCTTATTTTTTTAAATTTCTGCCATGGCCACCATGAATTCTAAATTTAAGCTTCTAATCTCCAATTTCAGTCATGCGCATGTCAATTCGACCTCTACACCTGAAATTTGACACTTCCACATCGAATTCTCAATGAATTTTACTGCAGAAATTGAGGTTTTTTTCATAATTTCGCCATCGATATCCTGCAAATCCCAAATTTGACCAATTACAGGCCAAGAGACACTCATTCCAATATTAAAATTGGGGATTTTTAACTCTTGGGTTCAATATCCTCAAATTTTCCATGAATTTTCCCCAATTTCATTTTAGCAATTTCAACAATTAATTTACAGACATCCTCTGAGCTTAATTTTGCAATTCCATCTTCTATGTGATGAGTCTGGTCCATGCAGGCTCAATGTTGAACCCGTGGCTCGGATACCAATCTGTAACATTCCCCAACTTAACCAAGGAGTATTACTTGCAAAAAATAGACATAAAATTGAAAAAAATTTGCTAATTCATTTCCTATAGCTTACCAACTACAATTTATACACAAAATTAGCTATATTTTGATACCCATAATTAAATGCATTTACATCATTCTAAATGAATATGAATGTAGCTAATAAATCATCTATAACACCACATAAAACCATTCTCATTCAAAAAGTAAAATGCACAACCATAAGACTCATAAGAAAACTCGGATAATAGATGAACACTTATCTTTAAAAGAAAGTTTGTGCGACCAACTGCTTGGGAAGGATGTTCCACCCAACCATAGACTTGTCGTTCTAGGTCTCAATAGAAAGTCACCCTTGAGCTGGGGATAGGAATCCACAAAAGAAGGGTTCCTCTTGTCGGGAAAATTATATGCTAATTTATTGACATTAAATTATCATCCGGGAGCTCGTAAACTTAAAGGTGCAAGCAAAGGAAATGTAAGATCATAGGCTAACTATCCTAATGTTGGTGACAATCCCAATAACAAAAGAAATCTATGAGAATTTAACACTAAGGAATATATCACCAAGATGTGAGACAATAAGTGCTATAAGGGCTCAGGGTTACAATCTTTCATATATGTATGTTCATGTAACTTCACGTGTGTAGATTATTAATATGTCTTAATCCTTCAATGATTCTTCCTGTAGTAACTTCTACTGCAAGAAAACAAATTAAAGTAATGCAATGTAAATATTTCAAAGGAAACACACTTCAAATATTTGTCCTCAAGAAGAGATACACCCGAAAATAGAAAAGCGAGGTATGTGTTGGTACATGATTAACTTTTTCCTATGTTATTTATACGAATGAAGTCACCTTACAACAATAATCCTTCTAACTCTGCATCCTTGTTTATATCACAATAGATGAAAACATAATAATGATACTTAATACAACATATGTACAACAAAGGTTGCATATATAACAATATATCAACAATTAACAATGGAACAAAACAATATATTAATATGATAATACATAACCATACGTAATATGATGACATGACAACACAATATAATATTACAACAACAACATAACTTTACATGTATCCAAATGAGATAACAATGTAACTTAAAAACAATGTAAAGTTATAACATTAACATGATATAACAAATGTATATGACACGCATGCAACAAATGTATAACACAATATATATGTATGAAACAAAAATATCAACGATAAAAACCTACATGTATCGACAATTTAACACGTAATGGAAATATACGTAACTTTGATAATATGTAGCATTAGATTGAGGGAATCAAACAATGTAAGAGTGAGGAGAAGGTGAATGGATATGTCGAAGACATGAAAACATAATAGAATGTGGATGGTGTGAGCATAGATAATGGTTCAACTTGCGTGGGGATTAAGAAATAGGTACATGAGGATGAGGCAAGGTGCAAGGAAAAGAAAAGGATAGAAGTCGTGGGTGCTCTAATATGAGGATTGATCTCTTGAATCCCTAAAATAATACATAACATAAATTAAATGCAAAAGGAAATAACACACATATTGAAATAAAATTAAATGTGAATGACAATCTAAACTCATAAATGAGAAGCCAAGATGTTACCCGGATCGAGGGGCCCTACCCGACCTCAACAATTATCCTGGAGAGGTTAACTCAGACTGGAATGATCAACGCACAAAATTGCAGCAACAATCAACTCTTCATTTATTAAAAATCAAGCTTCATCTCTTCGATAGTAAAACAACAAAATTTCTATCTAGATGTCGACCCTCTTTAGCAATATCAATACGTTTATACACATGCACACCGTACCCCAACATATTTATTGGGTGCATTGATCCCTTATTTTGATGGATGAGATGGACGAATCATGCCTTGTATTATTGGACCAACTATACAAATAAAGAGATAGATGCAACCAACTAAATATCCTCATACTAATTTTGATCGGTGTGGTAACCCTCACATCATTCGTATGACACTATGTGCATACAAATAGTGCCTCTTCTATCTTGATACTATTTTGTGTGCAAAGAGAAATGACCTATGCACAAGAGAGAAACTGACGGTTGATTGTATATTTTGTGTAGCAAAATAATCTTGTTGGAAGCACTAATGGAAAACAAACAATCTTAGATCCATCCTCTTCAAAATCCACATGGTAGATTTAGCGCTGGATTCATAGAAGTATACCAACAACCAAAGTTGGGTCTCGAAAATAGATAGTTGGTAACAAAAATGAACTCTTTAATCAAAACCCATATTTCAAAGGCTGCAACATCAAATCTGGGTGTTATATTTTAAATTTGGGCACAACATAAAATCTAACCAAATCTTGATTAAAGAACCAACCATAAATTTGAAACCATACCTTTTTTGGGAAAACAACTTATGTATCACTCAATTTATTATGCTACAAACAAAACCCATGTTCCAGATTTCTCATAATCATCTTCATCTACTTGGAAATCGAGGTAGAAGTTGGTTGTTTCAAAATTGTTTCCAATTTGAGCTGAAGCATTAATTATGTGCTAGAAGTCCACATGTGCGAGTTGGATAAGGTTTGATCCACCCAAATCCATGTCTTTGACCTTAGGAAAAAAATCCATTAGCCAAATTCTAGTTGGAGCGGTGGAAGTATGCCAATGAATGATTTCAAGTACAAGAAGTGAACTGATGGTACAATAACTGAACTGCATTGAATTGAATCGTGGCTATAAAAATCACACTTCATAAATTGTCATTAGCAAAACTATGATATAATCGTCTTTAATTACTAAAAACATAGAAAAATTATGTATTAACCACATGGTATGTTTAATCATGAATATAGGTATGTAATAAAGGTGCATGGTGTGTATTATTGACTAAATGCGGGAAATGGTTTAGGAGTAATGACTTTAATGGGTGAATAAATATTGCAAAAGTGGAGCCCAATGCCCCTCACAGTCCACTTACAACTCAATATCTCACAACCCACATGTATTCTCTTAGAACTATCTCGAATTTCCTCCAACTCTCTTCCACATGACCTGCCTAACCCAAGAAATGTACCCCTTCACTGATCTCAGTCCATCAAGCATCCCATTTATTTATCAAGGTCTCTCTAGCACAGGAAACCAAGAATCTATTTGCTGGGAACTCAAGGGAACTCACTGCAAGGAAACTACCAAGAAACATTTTCTAATATAGTGCAACTGCCACAAGGGTTCACTCATCAGGCCTGAAAAACTGACTCTTCAATCCTCAGCTCCAAAACACTTCATGAACACTCCAACATGCTCCAAAATTCACCCAATATTATTGTTCTAGCTCTAGTTCCCTTTTCCCTTGCTTTTCCCTTGTTGTTCATGCCAAAAATAGAATGTGACAAACTACCTATTCTCCCCATACAAATTTCCTCTATTTTCCCAAGATAGTTGACTGCTCACTCTACCCAATGTTGATTGTACTTTAGCCACATGCTTACAATAACTATGGGATGTGACTCTCACACCCACCCTCTTACATGAGTTTAATGATTCAACTCTCATACACTCAAACAAAAATAGAAGGTTTCCCCAAATGATAATAAAATTCAAAAATACGGGTTTGAATTAATACCCATAAACCATTTCCCCCCTTGGGCCTATTGAGCTTATGGTTATACATAGAGGGGGGGTGTTACACATTATTTTGTTCACCCCAGTGATCAATTGACAACATGTGCTTAACTCATTTCCATGTTCCCTGAACATATGGGTTTGCTTTTCCTCTTTCAAAAACTACGACAAGGAAGGTTGTCGCACCCTACTCTATGCATGGGGTGCAACGATGCCTAATCATTGCACTTTGCATAAAATATGGAATACAACGTCATCACAGGTTGCCTGTGCATAGGGTGTGACGATGCCTAAGCAAAGGAAAAGTCAAAATTCATAATTTTTCTAGAAGGGAATCTTCTAGAAGATGAGGTGGCCTCCAATCGGTTTTGATCTTACTTTCTTCTCTGATTTACTGGGATCATCCTAATCTCCTCATCCATCCCTCTTCCACCCTATATAAAGAGGGATGTCTTATGGAAAATACTAAGGTTTGCAAGGGCTTGCATATGCATGAAGAGTTCTACTACAGATTATACTTGAGAGCTTTGCTTTAGTTCTCTAAGTTAGATTGTGGATCTTTTTCATCAAAGGCATTGGAGAAAAGGTGTGCGTGTTGGAGCAAAGAGCCATTGAAAGGGACCTTGCAACATCAAGGCATGGGTTGTATTCTCCACTTTCCATTTAATATAATGCAACAATAAATTTCTTCCCTATAAAGGTGTCTTAGCTTTTATTGTATAACTCCTTGATCTTATACATAGAATTCATTAGAATATATATATCTTTGTTCTCTCTCTCTCTTTGTTGGTTTGTGCTTCCTAAACAGGTTCACCATCCCGCAAAATCAAAGAAAGAGATACAAGGATGATAGTAGCGAGGATCAATCATCATTTAAAAGGTATGTCACTTCTACCTCTCTAAACTAGTTTATATGACAATGGAGTCTAAGGTGAAGTTTGTATTTTGTCTTGTTTTGTTCTAGCTTCTTGTGGAAGTTAGGGAGATTAGTTTGTGTCCGCACTTACTGATTTGTCCGATAACAAAATTGGCGACCATACTAGGGATGAATCGACCTTTTTTGGTTATTTTTCCTCTTATTTGATTTTAGCCTGCCTTCTTTTGATTAATTTCATTCTCTGAGTCTGTGGGTGATCCATCTTGACTCCCTGAGTCTGAAGGTTCATTGAGGAATTTTGTCTTTCTTCCCAATTTTCTTTATTTTTAGAGATCATCGCATTGTTCCCTATTGATAGCCTGCGATGATCCTATGTCATCGTACTCTACTAGTGTAGACCAATGCGATGATGTCGCACTGTATTCTATTGACATCCTGCGATGATTCTATATTGTCGCACTATACTCCTCTGCAGCCTGCGACGATTCCTGTAGGAATTGTTGGGTGACAGTCTTTTTTTCTTTTCTCTACCTAGTTTTGTCTTTACTGCCTGGGATGAACTTTTTGCACTAATGAATGATTGATTTACAAATTTTAAGCCTACATTTGATTGATTTTCGGAAATTGAAAATCTTCTTTATAAGCTTTGCAAGTTTTGCTTTTGATTTCTTGTCACAAGGGTATAATCTCAAGATTTTGGTCCTCAGTGCTTGTTTGATAAGGGGTCTTTGATTTCTTTTGAGTTTTGGATCATTTTTACTTTCTTCATTGTTAATTGATTAAGAGACAATTTTTTTTTTCATTTGACAAATGTTTTACTTATCATTTCATTTTTGCTTACATTGTGAGTTTGATTTGCGAATAGTGTTGAGAGTGCACTAGTTTTCTTGTACCATGCTTTCTTTTCTTCATTACATATTTGATCTAATTTGAGAAAGAAAGAACTGAAGTTATTCTTCTTTTTAGTAGTCTTTGCAAGAAAATTGTTGGATACAAATATTTGTAAGAAGAGTAAAAATTATAAAATTTAGTAGTTTTGATTATTTGGAATATTTTTCATTCAAAAATTGAGAAATTGTGTTTCGTAGCTTTTGTATTCTGAAAAGAGAAACCTTCTCCCTATTGTAATTAGAGTTCATCAAATTAAATGATTGCATACCATCTCTTCTTTCATTTTATTGGGTCAAGGTCAAATACATCAACAATTTTCATTTCTGTTTCCCTATTGAGTAAGCAACAACCTTTAAAATACAACGTAATTTTTAAAACTATTAGCAACTTTTATTTTCTAGAAATTTTCGACAGCAACATTAGCTAGGATAGCGCTTTGGAATAGGTTGTAAGGCACACTCTCCAACTCATCAATACACACAATAGCATCTTGTGATAGGGAGAATTCAAATCCATTTACTACATTTTTTCCTAAGAAGCCCTTCTAACACAAGGGTCAATCACGAGGTCGCATTAGGGCCTACAAAGTTACTCACCCTGCTTTTTTGGTCTTAGTGTAGAGATTACACATATTATTGGGGGTCACTTGAGAATAAAATCCTGTGGGGACCTTCTCGAGTTTATTTCGGGCTTAGATACCTTGCCTTTGCGCGTGGATCGGACTGTCGATTATTTCCCCATGCATCATTGTCGTAATTGGTAACCTTAGTGGCCTATCTCTTTAGAGTCTTTACACGAGGTGACTGTGGAGGGGCAAGTCTTCATGGTACCTGGAATCGACGTTGGCCAAACTCACTCGGGCTCCTTGGAGGGTATACCCATGATTATGTGTGGGATCTTGCACCACGGTGTAAGTCCGTTAAGTAGATCGTCAACGTAACTTTTCCACCTGCTTTATCCCAGCCCCTTCTTGTCTTGATTTCGCGACATTGGATTTCATCACCAACTAGTGACTTTGAAACAAGAAGGTTTTTTTGCGTGTTTGATATCTAGATTTTATTAGTGAGTGTTTTTTGTTTCTCTAGTTGGCCATAGATTTATTTTATTCTTTATTTGGTGCGGCCAAAATTGGCCCTCACCATTCATGTAGGATGCAAGGGTTACCTTTGGAAGATCCGAAAGAAAACACTCCTTTTCTTCCTAACTCACTAGAGGGTTCTCCTGAAGGAGCAGTCAATAATGACGTAGCCTCTGAGATTGGAAGTTCTACTCCATTAGAAGAATCAATACTCCCCGTAAATCCATTATTGAGTGTTGTACGAGATCCACTTTTGCTCCGGATAAATTCTTTAGGAGACGTTGTTGCTAAAGATTATACTAGAATACCTATTGGACCTCATGCATAGTCTGGCATAGACAATTCGCTCTTTCAGAGTGAGTCGTTTAGAACTCCAGTTCATACTGTTGGAATTTTAATCCTAGCTCCGTCCTTGTCCGTTCTCTTTGGAGGACCTCTTTGGGACATGATATTTTTAATAAACTAGGAATGAGTCCTAATCAACCTATGGAATCACATACTCCCGTGACTTCCACTACTTATACAATAAATTTAGATCATTTTACTGGCACGACCAGTAATGTTGTCACAGTTTCTGAGCAATTGTTGGTTGGTTCTCACACAATTCTTCCTCTCTAACTCGCTAACTCTACGATGGTCCCACAAGCTACGCATGTTTATGTCGGAAGTGCGGTAATCACTCAAGCTCCTACTGGAACACCACTTATGCCCAGATCAAATCTATCACTTCCTCATGGGTATAACGCTTTGAATACTTCCATTGCTAATCATGCCCAAAATCCATCTAGAGGGTCTAATCTTTTTGTTCCTCCTAGGTACAATGCGGCTAGTAGTTTTGTTCCTACACCTACCCAGATTCTCTCCAAGGGGACTAACATTCCTCCTCCAACTTCTCCTGGAGGATCTAATTGTCTTGGCCCAAGTAGATCTAATCAAATTGGAGGCATAAGTCATTCTGTCACTTCTGGTTTTCAAATTCCCGTTGGAGGACAACCTCAAGTTGAGGGGAAAACCCAAGTTGGGGGTCATAACCCAGTGTATGGGTAGTATATCCCTGGATTATAGTCTCAACCTTGGAATTTTCCTTTCTAAGAAAATCAACAATCACCTAGGGGGAAACCTCCTCAAGTTGATTCTTTTGTACCCCCTAATCTCGGGCAACCATATCCAGGTTCTATGAATCCTACTTGGGGTCAAAGTTTTTAGTCTAACGCTCCTTTCCAAGGGAGCTTACCTAATCAACCAACTCATGTTGGCTATTTGAATCAGAATCCTCTGCCACTGAATTTGTCAGGACTCTCTAACTATCTACAAACTACTTATGGTTCTACTGGTATACCTACAAGACTACTCCCTCAAAACTACTAGTTTCCTCAAGTGAACAGAAAATTGTTGTTTCTTTCTACTTTGGATTTATTGGATTTATCTAGGATTTTGAATGATCCTATTTTGCATTCTCCTTACTAGCTTGTCATACCTGCCAAGTTACCATCTGAAATTCCTAAGTTTGACGGCCGATCGGGAGAAGACATAAATAATCACGTCATGACTTTCCATATTTGGTGTTCATCCAACTCCTCGATGGATGACTCTATTAGATTACGTCTTTTCCAACGAACTTTGACGGGTTCAACAGCCAAATGGTATATTGAATTGCCCCGAGGATTCTTCAATGACTTCAATACCTTAGCTATGGATTTCTTAACACATTACCAATTACCAATACGATATGAGATAAGAACTGAAATTTTGAGTTCATTTAAACAATAGTCTTCTACTCACATTTCCGATCATATTCATGAGTGGAGGAGGAGAAGATGTTTAATAAAAGTTCCCCTTCTTGATCAACTATTGGCCGAATGGTTTACCAAATCCTTCATTGGTCCTATATCCTGTGATGTTTCCATGGGTGGTGTCGTCACTGAAGAGCAGGCGATTAGTCGTGCTCAATATTTGGATCTCTTTTATTCATAAACTGACACACTATATGACTTGATCCCTGATGCTCCTCGCCCGTCTACAAATCCAACCCCAACACCTCCAGTAGCTTCTCATGCTGTTGATGGTGTGATTGGAACTTTTCATGTTGAAACTCAGTCTAAACAAGCCAGTCATTCCAATCCCAAGTCTACTACTCATAATGTACAAAATACTCCTCCTCTGACTCCTTCTCCTGGTAAAACTTCTGAAATTAATTTAGTTAAATCTACACCTACCAGTAAAAATCAAAATAAAAAGAAAGGGAAGGGTAAGAATAAAGAGGACAAAAATAATAATTAACAATCTGATAAACCCAAGACTCAACCTGCTAATGAAAAAGACAAACACAAACCTCGTTATCCTTTCCTTATCTGTGGTGAGGATCATTATACAAAATATTTTCCACGATGTGTTGAGGTTACTAAGTTCCTGCAAGGGACCAGGACACCTACTACACCCGTCATTTTATCACAATCGTTTCCTTCTCAGCAGCAGGCCCAATTGGTCATTCATGACCAACCTTCTCCCTCTACCATGTATTATGTATTTATGTGTACTGGTGACTCCAAGAAGAACAAATTTGCAGTCACTACTCGAGCCAAAGATTATTCCCCTTCAAAAGAGAAAGTTGATGATTCACCACCTCCGTTGGTTCAACCTCCTCCACCAACTTCACCTCCAACTGGTTCTCTTCATCTCGAATGATCGGGCCTAGACACAACTCTTCGTCCTCCTCCTAAGGGCATAGTTTGAAAGTCATCGTTTAATCCTCATGCACGTGCTGCCCAAAACTACAGTATTGTAGAGGACCTTGCGCATGCACCTTCTGCGATGTTGGCTCTCGAAGTCCTTCAAAGTTTTCCTGCCCAACGGAAGGCACTGTTAAAGGCTACTGGTGGAATTGATCCTACCGATACGAACTTGATAATATTTGACTTGAAAGATCATATTCCAAGGATTCCTCCTCAATTATCATTTCAAATACAAGTTGTAGTGGAAAATAAGAATATTTGTCGAACCATTATTGATGAAGGAGCCTCGACTTGCATCATCTCTGCCACCTGTTGGAAATCCATTGGCTCTCCTATCCTTACCGAGTCACACAATACTCTAAAAGATTTTAATGGTACAGGGTTTAAACCTTATGGTGTTCTTCCTTTGTTGTCTATTACGTTAGAAGGTAAAGTTGTTAATGTTGAGGTTGAAGTCTTTGATGCACCTCTCGATTACAACCTTCTACTTGGTTGTAGTTGGATTGATTCCATGCGAGCAGTTGTTTCTACTCTTTTCCGTGTGTTACATTTCCCGCACCAAGGAAAAGTTGTTACTTTCGACCAACTTACCTTCTTTAATTTTGATTCACGTAATAGAAACATACCTTTTATTGTGAAAACACCTCCCAATTATGAGAATGTCAGTGTAGGTCTTCTAAAAGATTCAACGTTAATGGGTACGTTCCCTATTCCACCACCTGATATTTCTCCTCCTTTTGTCGCTTCGATTAACATGATATCAACCACTGTTGGTGAAACCCCTAAATCTTATGACCCTTGGATAGTACCTAGCTCTGATGATTGTCTTCATTATAGTGACCGAATTCTTTTGAGTCCGGTAGAATTGGCTTATAAAGATATTCAATCGACAACTTCTTCTCCTCATTCTCTCTTAGATATGTCTCAGGATCTGTTTCACGTAGTGTTTCACACTGATGAAATGATCATGAAAATCATGTCTATGGAAGATACCCCATGGGACGATGGGCATCATTGTTCTATTCTCTTCCTGGAACCCAAGACCATAGAGAGATATCAACATATTTCCAATCCATCTACTGTTGGTACTACTTATTCTGTGCCTGAAACAACACACGATGTTTTGTATGAAGGGAACTTGGGAAAAATTTCACCTACCATCCCTCTTGATATTTCGATTAAATCTGGAGTCGTGGAAAATGTTCACATCGGTGCCTCATGTTCTGCTAATGAGGTTCATATTTATAAATCTCTTTTCCAAGAATTTCATGACGTTTTTGCTTGGAGTTATGAAGAAATTCCTGGCATTGATCCAGATATTGTTGTACATGAGATTAATACTTACCCGGACGTTAATCCCATTCAACAGAGACTTCGCCCGGTACACCCACGCAAAATTGCTGCTTTTAAGCTCGAAGTTGAAAAACTTCTTAAATCCAGTTTTGTATATCCGGTGGCTTTGACTAATTGGGTGTCCAATATTGTTCCGGTTACGAAGAAACAAGGCACAATACATGTTTGTGTAGATTATAGAGATATCAACAAAGCTTGTCCCAAAGACAATTATCCAACCCCTTTTGTTGACCAGATTGTTTACGATTGTGCCGGGACTGAAATATTCTCCTTGATGGACGATTTCTCTGGCTATAATCAAATCAATATTTTACCTGTGGATCAACATAAAACTACTTTCATTTTCCTTGGGGAACCTTCGCATACCGGAAACTACCTTTTGGTCTTAAAAATGTTGGTGCGACTTTTCAACGCGCCATGTCTTATGCTTTTCATGACATTAAGCACATTGTACAACCTTACCTAGATGATCTACCGATGCACTCTATGCGTTGTCAAGATCACCCGACACATCTACGAGCCATTTTCCTACGCTGTCGTTATTATCGCATACGATTGAATCCACACAAATGTGTTTTTTGTGTGGAGTCCGGAAGACTTCTTAGTTTTATCGTGTCTACACATGGGATTAGAGTGTACCGTTTGAAGGTTGAGGCTATCCTCAATTTACGTCCTCCTTCCACATTATGTCAACTCCAAAGTTTGCAAGGGAAGGAATTTTTTTTACGTCGATTCATCCCTAACTATGATGAATTAATGAAAGGATTTACTCAACTTCTTAAAAAGGGTTACTATTTTGTATGGGACGACACTACCAACAAATCCTTTGAAGCTTTGAAACTCTCCTTGACCCGTACACCACTTTTATTTCCACTTATAGTTGAGATTATTTCTTGTACTTAGTTGCTTCAGACTCTACCATTGCTATGGTTCTAGTCTAAGAGGATGATTCACATGATGAACATGTTATATACTATCTGATTCGGAGTCTCACGACTACCGAAACCAAATATTTTCACATGGATAAATTGGCCTTGGCAGTTGTTCAAGTTGTTCAACATTTTTGTCACTACATCTTATTACACACAACCACCGTCATTTCTGATTGCAACCCCATGCAACACATCCTTACTCGACAATTGTTGGGGGGTAAATACTCTAAATGGATAGTTATTCTCTAGGAGTTTCATTTGGAGTTTGAGCGCACCAAATCAAAGAAATATTTGGTTTTTGTCGAATTGATATGTGACCTTCCCTGTACTGAATCAAAAAATGTGGCAGAAGATTCCTTTCCTCACGAATCTCTCTTTCTGATCAGTTCTGATCACATATGGTATGGAGACATTATCATTTATCTCCAAAACCAAACTTTTCGTCCCGATCTTTCTAGTACAGATCGTCATCGTATTTGGTATCAAGCCCGTCAATACATTATCCTTGGTGACACTCTTTACCGTTGTGGTATTGATTCCATATTTTGACGATGTCTCACTTATGATGAAGCTGAGAAAGATTTGAATGACTGTCATTCCAGAGCATGTGGCGGTCATATGTCTAGGTATGCCACTGCTCAAAAGATCTTACGAGCTGGTTACTTATGGCCTTCATTGTTTAAGGATTGCATTGTTGCCATCCAAAAATTCCACGCTTGTCAAACCTACAACAATAAGATCCGATCTCATCTTGCTCCTCTTCACCCTGTAGTTTTTGTTGGTCCATTCGCTAAATGGGGCATTGAATTCATGAGATGTAACCCTCACTCAGTTGGGGGGCATGGATACATCATCGTAGTCGTGGATTATTGCACTAAATGGGCCGAGGTGATGCCTACATTTGATAATACCGGGAAAACTGCAACATTATTCATATTCAATCATATCGTTACTAGATTTGGTGTCCCTCAAGCCATCATCACTGACCAGGGTAGTCATTTTTGCAATTTCATGATGTCTGAACTTACCGAGAAGTTGGGTTTTCACCATGAAAACTCAACACCTTACTATCCATAGGCCAATGGCTAGGTTGAAGCAATTAAAAACATTCTCACTAATATGCTTCGACGGATGATAGGAATTCACAAGTCAAGTTGGCACACGATGCTCTTTTCAACATTATGGGCCTATTGGACATACATTAAGTTTGCCATAGGGTTCACACCTTTCCAATTAGTATATGGTATCGAAACAATTTTTTCGATTGAATGTGAAATCCCATCTTTGAAGCTAGCTATCGAACTTCTCCCTAACACCTCAACTGAAGAGGAACGTCTCTTGTATTTGATGCAATTAGATGAGACTCGCTGTGATTCTTCCTTCATCATTGAAACTCAGAAAAAGTGTGTCAAATCTCAATATGACAAACATGTCAAACCACATGTTTTTTCTGAGGGTGATTTGGTGCTTCTTTACAAACACGATCGTGACTTATTAGGGGATGGAAAATTCAAGCCCATGTGGCATGGCCCTTATATTGTCAAATGAGTGTTGGAGAAATGGGCTTATGAGCTGGTAGATTATGATGAAATTCCTTTGAGTGAACCTAGAAATGGGCTTTACTTGACAAAGTACTATGCTTAAACCATTTTTGCATAAGTGCTGTGTATTTTTAGTGTATCATACTCTTGTGTGCTTTTTCATTTTTGTTCCACCTTTAAGCTGCTTACCTTTAATTATGCTTGGTTTCTATATGACGGTGTCTTCGCTACCTTATATTGGCTTTGTTGATGGTTCTAGTCGCAGTACTCAAAATCTAGCGTCTGTTGCATGGACAATCTATGTACCTACAGATGACTTGATCAGTCTACATGGTGTTTTCCTTGGTTGTGAAACTAATAACATCGCGGAATAGAATGAAGTTATCAATTTTCTAACTGAAATCATTTCACTTGGAATACGTCATCTTATTGTATGACTTAATTCACAGTTAGTAGTACTGCAATTGAGTAACATTTATTCCATCTGAAGTCCTACTTTGTTACGGGTATATTTACAAATTCTCCTCTTGGAAAGACATTTTGATTACATTGAGTATCAACATATTCCTAGATGTATAAATGCGTTGACAGATGCATTGGCTAATTATGTGTTAGACAAACATTTGAGACATTTATAAACCCAATCACATAGTTTACAAAAAAAAGTAAGCCGGTAGGAACTTTATATTTATACGACAAAAAGTTACAAAAAAGTGTTTGTCCAAAGATCAAAATATCAAAAAGTGAATCTCATGGCTTCATGTAAAAAAAGAATCATGGATGCTGCTCACTGTAACAAACAACTTCCTGTGCCACTTTACGGAGCAGTCAACCAATAGATGCAGATATGCCAATTGTGTGGTGTTGATAGTGCCTAGGAAGTTCATCCACTGTGGCATCATGGAAATTCATATTCATGGTTAGTCCCTCTAGGTTCTGTTCAATCGACTCGAGATCCACAATGGCTACCCCTGTTACAGCACCTCTCTCTCCTTGCCTCTGGATGAGAGATGATCTTGGAGGACGATAAGGCCCCACATCTGCGTTATTGACAGTGCTTGATTAGTCTTGGATAGATGACACAAAAAACATTTTATATAATTAAAATATCAAAAACATCATATAACAAAAATTTCCTTCTTACCTATGTCCCCCCACTGAGATCCCTCATGAAGAGCTAAGTCAAGATCCCCATGGAAATCTGTCTTGGAATATGCATAGTCCTCCACCATGATTAGTTGATTTCTCATCCATTGGAAGAAAACATCGCCATACTTGATGATATGAACGCCACCATGACGAACCATTATGTCTACCCACCTCTTCATCCATGGATCTTGTGGAGTGGGTATGCCCCGCTCCACCTGTAGACATAAGACAAGAACTCTCTCCAAGAAGGACACCAAAATGGACCCATAACCAAATTGTTTCAATCGACTGTTTCGACATTTTGTTAGTTGCTTTTTCATGCTCTTCAGGAAACCCTCACACTAGTTGAAGACCCTAGGTTCGATGCACTCTATCGCATACTGAAAATGGATTTGCAAAGACATATGGGGACATGCACTCCCTGCCATGCGAGTAATGGTATAAAGGATGGTTTGTAATGGTAAATCCCAAACATATCTGATGGCTACCTTGCCACTGTGTTTTTCTATACCCGTCACACAATGGTGAGAAACATAGTAATCCATAGGTTCTCCCCCACCCCTACTTCCTGTGAGTGTTACCCATGAACCATGATGAGACAACCCTGTCAGGAAGTAGATATCCTCTATATCCAATGTGAGTGTATGAACACCCATGCAAAAGGCTTGTTCGTTCACATTCCACATGTGAACCAAATAATCTAGTAACCTTAGTTGGGCTCTCATTCCATGAATCTTGAAAAACTTGAGTAACCCACATTGCCTAAGCGCCATAACTGTACCTGGGTCATTTCTGAGAAAACGATATTCTTCTTCATGCTCTCGTTCATTCCATTCGAGCATTTTGACCAAGGAAATCCTGCCAAGGAACATTAAGAGAATATTAGAAACATAAAAAATTCATTCATGGAAGTTTTGCTAGTTAGATTTATCTTTTAAAAAATTTGATTGTAGTCGTCGCAGGGCTGTGCTTTTACTCAGAGCGACGTCGCTACACCCTGTCTATTGGGTCCCCTGCGAGGATGTCAAATTGTCGCAGTTCACGATACTGTGGAACTGTGATGATCTCAATCAGGATCTCCAAAAATTTGAACCATGAAAAGATAAAGAAGAAGAAGATTACCTTTTTGACGAAGATGGTTCACAAAATGATCCACCAGGCTCTCTGAAATTGACAGTTGAATTTGGGGAGAAAACAGGGTTTTGGGGCACTATTTGGGTAAATTTGCAAATGAAATGGTAAAAATGGTGTTTTGGCCTATTTTATTGTTTTTTACCATATTTTATTGCAAAATTAAATTATTTTTTATATTTTATCCATGCCCTAAAGTCTAACCAACTTTGTGAAGTGTTTACTATTGCAGATTAAAAGGTCTAGGGATGAAATGTTTGAACAAGGGTCCACCCTTTTTTATTGTTTTTGTGTATTTTTCTTATGTACAAATGATTTTAGCTTTTTTTTTTTATGAAAAACTCCGAGCACAGTCTTAATTCTTTCTCATGATCGTGAAACCATGAGAATGTAATCGAGTAATATTTTGTCGTTTTTTTGAACTCGCATTGGTAATACAAAAAATGAAACCTATGGAGTATCCTTTAAGATCTTTTCAAGATCCCTAAACATGAAAATATAGTCGAGAGACCTTGTTATTTTCACGCTCGTAAAAGTATTTGAAGAAAATGTCTGATGAGTGGTAGATTATCTCTTTTTTGGTCTCGTCAGACTAACTTACGAAAAAGGACTTTATGGAGTTCTCTTTAAGTCTTTTTCAAACTCTCTAAAAATGAAAAACCTCTGAGTTTTCTTTCTTTGGACTCCTTAAACAAATATCGAAAGACCCATATGGGATCGAACCACTCCTTCTTAGGTTTTGTTAAACATACTCCAAGGGACTCATCCGAAGGATGAGCTTACATTTACAAGCATATGTTATCCTCCTCAAGCTTGTGTAAAAATAAATAGGTACTCACCATAAATGGAGGGGGAAAATTTGGAAAGAAATTTGTCTTTGTATTTGTGTTAGTGGTAGTAATAGTCACTCTTGAACATGACACCCCCCTTCATCATTGTATCCAGGTTGGGAAATCCATTTGTATCTCATTTGACCATCCACATGTTCATATGTTGGTTCCTCCTTGAGTCAATGCTACCAAGACAACTGTCGTGTCGTTCATATGTTCAAGAGAATTCCAACCAAAACAAGCCTTCTATCGAGACGACCATCTGTAGTTATAAATTTTCTACCATGTCGACCTTCCCTGAGTCAGTTTCGAATCACTTTATACTCTGATCCCCTTCAAGTCTGTTACATATTTAATGTAATTTATGGGGGATACATCAAGGCCCTCTAATGACGAGTCTTTTCCTGTGGACTTCTACTCATTATCTAGGAACAAGACTTAGAAATTATTTAGTACCTTAGAGACTGCATTCCTCAATGGCAGGTTTCTTCGCTTTCAACAATGGGTTCACATCAATGAACCCTGATTGGAAGATTCCATCGAGTGTTCGACTTTAATTTATTCATTCACATTCGTTGGATTGTACTAGAGTACCTTAGGAGCCATTGACCCAATGGTGATATCCCTTTCACTTGTTAATGGTTTTCATTAATGACCGGTAATCAAGTGGTTTCTACCATGTTCGACTTCAACACCTGTAATCACATGGCTAGATTCGTACTTAGGGATGATTGAAATGAATACCTTGGATCTTATCATTTTGATCTAGGTTGCAACAGAGTATTCATAAGTTTGTACTGACACATAGATCCACTATGTATGTCTCGTGGCTATGTCAAAATATGAATTCTTGTAGAGCATAGATCCACGGTGTATTTCTAGTGGCTATGCTGAATCATGATGACATGGATCCACAATGTATATTTAGTGGCCATGATTCACTTAACACTTATGATTAGATTCACTTGTAGTTTGAGCATGGGAATGCCTACCTCAGAAGATGGTATGTTATTATGCAGATGCTTGATTGTTTGCAAGTTTTCGATCGATGCACTCCTTGTTTTTTACACACACATTCTACAAAGTATTTCAGCTGTCACAAGTTCCAGTTTCATACTTTTGGGGGAATTCAGTTACACATTATTTTTGTCACCCCATTGATCAATTGAAAACATGTGCTTAACTCATTTCCATGTTCCCTGAAAATATTAAAAGAGACTTTCTCAATAAGAAAAGTGGTTTTCTTTTCCTCTTTCAAAAGCTATGACAAGGAAGGTCACCGCACCCTACTCTATGCATGGGGTGCGAAGATTCCTAATCATCACAATTTGCATCAAATCTGGACTGTGACGTCGTCACAGGTTGCATGTGCATAGGGTGCGACAATGCCTAAGCAAAGGAAAAGTCAAAATTCATGAATGTTCTAGAAGGGAATCTTCTAGAAGATGAGGTGGCCTCCAATCGGTTTGGATCTTACT
>ML815234.1:118808-154614 GCA_009831015.1 Picea engelmannii | reverse complement strand
TAAAGTCATAATATCCCCACCTAAATAAGTGAAATGTAAGGAAAGAATTGTACTTTCCAGGAGTGAATAAATACCATGAATTCATTATTAACTCTATTCTAAAGAGTCATGATTGTTTTGTTTTGAATAATAACTTGTGGAGGATGTGTTCCATCTCCTCAGGAAAAGCTAGTATAAATTGATGAAAGAGTAAAGGAGCAGGGATTATGTGTTGTCGTGATAAAAGGTAACATGGTTATGCCTTTGAGGATTGCATGAGAATGACTATGAATAATCATGAGTTAAAACATTTTGTAAAGAAATACGCAAAGTGTGCCTATGGTAGACACATAGAACGTTGATGCATGTGGTTAAATGTATGAAAGAACGGTTTGAAAGAAAGCTAATAACCTAAAGATACAAGTTTGAAAGTGTATTTGGAATGCATCATGAGAATGCATGCTTAGATTCCCTATGGAATATTGGATATAACTATGAAATAATGAAACCGAGGCTGACTTAAGATTGAGGTCATTTCAAACATTTTGGATATGCAATAAGGAAGTTGCATGATAAGACACTTCCATGTGGAGGAACTATGTAATAACTCTATCATAAGAATAGAGCTATAACCTTAATGATTGTTGATAGTTGGGAAGTGGGGTGCAAGGCCTATTTATATAAGAATCTTGAATTACATTCTAAAATATAATACATGCATAGTGTTGGGAAAATTAATTGTTGTATTAAAGTCCCACATAAGTGTCAACTAAGTTCGTAAGATGATGAATTGCAAGCACAATATGTGTAGGAAAAGGACAAAAGTATATCCTACCTAGTCTTTCAAGTAGAAGGAGAGATAGATGGCCTACTAATCATTCATTGAAATAGAAAGCAACTTGACAAAGAAAAAAAAAACTACTATTACACTCCACATAGCTGATCAATAATCAATCCAAAGAATCATTCCTCTATCTAAAATGTCTAAATCATATTCTATGTGTGGGACGGAATCAACCTTCTATCAAAGAAGGAAAGAAACAAGAAACCGATTGAAAACAACGTAGTAATTACCCAAGCATGTGTTTGTATCAGTCAACAGTATGAGTCCAATCAAGTCCTCATATAATTGTGTTACTGACCTATAATAAGACTAACCAACTTTGAGAGTAATTCCCAATGTCTAACATATCCTCAACCTAAAACACTTACTTCATTACAAGCATGACAAACTCTCTGGTGCTACTGCATTCTTACACCCAGACAGGAAGTTGGAGTGCATAGGAATGACTCTGGATGAGCCTTGCCACAAATATTGTCACTTTGATTGGTGGATGAAGCAATGATATTAATACTACTTTATAAAAGAAAACTTATAACTACTAGCAAGAGAATGTAAATACACATCTTGCACACAATTAAACCTAAACTCTTGTCCCCTAAAATATTATCCTACTTTTACTGAAACACCTCTAGAAGTCACACAACACTTATAAAAAAGGAAACCCCAAACCAAAAAGAGAAGTTCCTATCAATGAATTGAAGATCTATGCACTTAATACCTCAAAATTGTAATATATAGGTATCAACTGAAAAAAATTTGAATACAACTCAATTCATGAACATTCAAGGAGTTATGTATTTAAATTTTTCCTGATATGTGACCATGTCATCACAAAGATTTTATTAATTCTTGATATTAATCCTTCATATTCAAGATAAACAAATGAGTTAGCCCTTTAAGAAGATGAGAGTTACAGTATGATCATGTCATTCATTATAGGTCTCTACTTGTAACGTCCCCAGCCACCCAAGCCAAAAAACACCACTGCAACTCTTCTATGTTACCAACTATAACATACCCAACCTCCCACAGGAGGGGTATGGCACACCAAGAACACACCCCTTGGCGGATTTGGAAACTCTAATAATAATTAATTAATAAAGAATCATGAAATACATACATGCAATGATCAAAATTCATACCATGACATAAAAGACATGCATGATATAACATGCACAACATTAACTAGAAAGCATGCACATTATTGGTACAATCTTAGGTACAATAATTTGATACACAGTGGAAATAAATACATAAGCAAAGGAAACCATAAAAGAGAGAACTTATATTTTATAAAAGAAGACATCAACTGGCTGTAGACCACGGACATTCCACCCAACCGTAGACACTATTGTTCCAAGTCTCAACAACAGTGTCACCCCTAAGCTAGGGCTATGAATCCGTAAGGATAGTTCCAAATTTTCCTAAACTAGTCAACACTCAAGATCTCACAGGCTTCTCCAGCACTCACAACAATCCAAGTACCCAGCTCTCTTCTACCCAGCCTACACCACCCAAGAGAATAGACCTCCACCCTTACCTTTCATGCATTCCCTCAGGCAGTCCCTCTCCATCCAGGGCTCCAGTGCAGTTGGTCCAGAATATCCATGTTGGGACTCTCAGGACTCATAGTTGTGATCAAATTTGGTCATAGGCCAGTCATCTCAGACATGCAAGACTCAGATCATGGTTGGACTGCATCAGCAATATCTACAGCCAACAAAACCGTGGTTTCTCTTCAATAGTTCGTCTTCCTTTCCTAAGCCAAGACACCAAAATGAGGAAAGATGAGTGAGTGAAGGAATGGATGGAGTGCAGACTCCACGAGAGAGGTTGAACAATGAATAAAAAAGGTGAATGAATGTGTGAGGTGACCGGAAAGAGAACCAGAATGGGGATGAGAATGAGAGTATTTTCCACCGAGATAACAAACGAAACCCTTCCATGGACCAAGGACAAGTTTTTTTAATTTTGGGGGATCAAGAACCTCTTGGCCTTCCCCCAAGAGCTCACATAATTGATTCCCCCCCCCCCCAATTACACAAAATGGGTAATATAAAATAAATAATCACTTAGCCCCTCAAGCCCCCTCTCTTGTGGAATCATAGCCCCCTATAACTCTGGTCCTTGTCTGTCTAGAAACCAATGATGTATTTATTATTAATAATGATCAAAATATTACATTTATTAGGCACACTAGCCTTTTAATAATTGTTTGGACACTCTTTCCTCTCAGCAATGTAAAAATACATTATTTAATATGGGGGCTCAAAACCCAAGGTGTTACATCCCCTCCCCCTTATGTTGGTACTGTCCTCAGTGCATATACAAAACATAGATCAAAATCTCAAAATTTATTCAAAGAGCTTCGGGTACTCTTCCCACATGGAATCTTCATCCACCCAAGTAGCATCTTTAGGATCGTAGCAGGTCCATTGAACTTTTACCAAATCTATAACTCAATTCTAGAGCATTTTGACCTTTATGTCCATTATTCACACTAGTTGGACCTAAAAGTCTCCCTCTGTCTCTACCTGAATCAGATGCCAATCAACAACATGGTTAGGATCGTGTACATATTTATTTAGCAAAGAGACATGAAATACATTATGCACTTTCATGGAAACAGGCAATGCAAACATGCGTGCAAATGGCCCTATTATATCCAATATATAAAGTATATGGATGTCATATTTGTACAACTTCCCAACTTCAAAGAGTTATTCTTGGGATTTAATTTCAAAAGAACATGCTCTCCTACTTTAAATTCTTTTATTGTCCTATTTTTGTCGACATAAACCTTCTGTCTATCTTGAGCTTCCTTTAAATTATGCTTAATCTTAACCAACTGGTCTTCCACTTCCTTGAGAAACTCCGACCCAAGTATCACTCTATCTGTTGGGTTGTCCCAACTTACTGGAGTACTGCACTTTCTACCATACAAGGATTCAAATGGGATCATCTTCAATGAAGCTTGATACCCATTATTATAGGAAAATTCAACCAATTGCAGGTAATCCTCCCACTTAGATGGCTTATCCGTCACATACATTCTTAACATGTCTTCAATTACTCGGTTGACCCTCTTTGTCTTTCCATATGATTGTGGATGGTATGATGTGATAAAGTTCATATTTGTACCAAATCCTTTGAAATATCCCTTCCATAAATTTGAAGTAAAAGTAGTGTCTCTGTCTCAGACAATTTTCCTAGGTATACCATGTTCTAAAATAATGTGCCCCAAGTAATGGATCTATTCTTGATAAAAAGAACACTCACTCAACTTGGAATACAATTGATGTTCTATCAGAACTTGCAATACCAGTATTAGGTGATGTTAATTCTCTTCCTCTGACTTAGAATAGATAAGTATGTCATCCAGGAATACTATGACAAACTTATCCAAGTAATTTCTGAATATTCCATTCATTAAGCACATAAATAAAGTTGGTGCATTAGACAATCCAAATGGAACCACTACAAACTCATAATGCCCATACCTAGTTCTAAAGGATGTCTTATGGATGTCTTCTTCCTTGATTCTTACCTGATGCTATCCTGATCTCAAGCCTATCTTTGAAAATATTCTTGCTCCTCTTAGCTAATTAAAGAGGTCATCAATTCTGGGTAGAGGATACTTGTTCTTTATAGTAAACTTATTCAATTGTCTAAATTCAATACACTACCTCAAGGTTCCATCTTTCATTTTGATAAAGAGTATTGGTGCTCCCCAAGGTGAAACACTTGGACGTATGTACCCTTTCTTCAAAAATTCCTCCAACTGCATTTGTAATTCTTTTAACTTGGGTGTACTCATTCTGTAAGGTGTTTTTGACACTGTGGAAGCTCCTGGCACTTGATCAATAGAGAAATGTATTTCCATTTTTGGTGGAAACTTTGGTATTTCTTGGAATACATCCTCGAATTCTTGTAGTATTGAGAAATATTTGAGGCTTGGCCCCTTTGTCATTTTTGGCTCCTCTACATGGTCTACATACAATTGACACCCTTTTCTCAAACATCTCTTCAGCTGTAAAGTTGAAATCTTCCTTATAGATATGGGTCTTGGAACTCCTTTCACAGTGCTTTGCTTTCCATATCCATAGAAACATGTAATGTCTTGCTATGACAATCTAGGACAACATGATGCTTGTCCAACCAATCCATTCCAATTAGAATATCATAAGACCCCAATGGTATGATATTTAGATCAACACTGGTATTCACACCATTAAGACTTATGGAACAACTTCTGACCATATCATGGATTCTCCTTTTGGTTCCAGTGGCTAGTTGAACCAAACCTGATTTCCCAATCTTACTTTGCTTCAAAAGTAATCTATCCACTATTTTCGGATCAATGTAATGATGACTTTATCCTAAAACAATTAAAATAGAAACAGACTGATTTATGATCTTACCTTCGACCTCGATCATGTTGGATTGGTATTCTACTTTTCGATCATCAAGGCTGCATAAATCCTTCCCATGTCTTCGATTGTTGTAGCCTCTTGGATGGTGTGCATAGTCTTTACTATGTCCTTTCTATGTGGGAAATCCTTGTACAAGTGATCTTCTTTGCATCCCCAACATTGGATTGGTGGTATTCCCCTTTTTCCCAAGGAGTCTTCTTTATTGGAATCATCCTTAGCATACCGATCTTGATGATTTTTATTAGGCTCATTTCTATTGAAAGGGGGTTTGAATCCCTTCCTCCTCTAATCAAACTTATCCTTCTTTTCCTTCCAAGATTTTTGCATGGAATCTCTTTCCTGGCCTTGCTCATACAATAATTTATCCTTCCTAATGGACTCATTCAAGGTCTTGGGCTCATCATACTGAATCTTTTCTTTATAAAAGGTTGGAATTCCACTCAAAAAAAAAATTATCTTTACCTTTTCATCATTTATAAACCCAAGATACTTTAACAACCCCAAGAAATTCTTCTCATACTCTACCATAGTCATGCTTCACATCCTAAGTTCAAAGAACTCTTGCATTTTCTTGTCATAAAAATGCTATGACAAGTAATCCTTCTAGAAATACTTCTTGAGTTGCTTCCAAGTGATCCTATTCTCATTAATATATTCAACTTGCTTCGGTTGATCCCACCACATTGTAACTTTCCCATGTAAGTGGTAGGTGGAAATTCTGGCTTCTATATTTGATGAATAGTTGTGCAATTGGAAATCTCTCCTGATTCCAAGCAACCATGCTTCAACATCATCTTCCCTTTCTCTTTCACCATTAAAGGATGGTGTCTTGAGCTTCCTCGGCTCTCCTTGCAAACTGTCCACCTTACTCCTCCTTCTTTGGTGCCTAAGAGGAGACACCTATGGACTTCTTAAGGAATATTTAGATGCATAAAACCTTCTTTCTAAGTAAGGGGGTGAGGGGTGTCTATGACCTCTGCTAGCACTTCTAGAATAACCTGATCTTCCACGGTCATCTCTTCTCTCATGAAACCTTCCTTCTTCCTCTTTCATTGATCCATTCTTGGCTTGACCTTGCAACTGATTTAATCTCTACAACACTTGAGAATTTATCTCACTTTTCTCTCTCAACAGCCTCTCATTGTCTTCCTTGTAGCTCTGCACTTCTATTTTCGGGCTCTTCACAGTTTCTAGCAATGTTTCTTTCTCTCTTTGGCCCTTGCATCCGTTGGATTCTATCTTTGCATTGCCAATTCTAGTATTCTGGCCTTCAGACTCTTTATCATGGTTGGAGGCTCCCTCACCTTCTTTCATTTATTCAATAAGCATTCTGAGTTAATGTGTTTAAATCCCTTAATTCTGCAAAATGTGCAAGCGACCATTTTGTCAGAATTAAGCATATGACAAATAAAAAATTTCAATAATGCTACAGATCCTTTTCAACTTGTGAAGAATATATATAAATAACATTTCTATGTTATCCTTGGGTCGATATAGAAATCACATCTTCACAGGCACTTCCTTCAAACCGCTTTCACAAGAGACCACAACTCGAAACCGTGGGCCAAATCCTTCCTAGCATTTTTCTGATCTAGAATTACTATATTGGAGATCATGTGGTTGAGAATCGATTGACAGATGAGATCAATGGTCAATGGGACCTTTGGGACTCTATCTTCGGGAATTCTAGATTGTCCACACTCTCAACCCTTTTGGATTTCCAAGTCTCCAGATTGAAGGATCTATTTCCACGTATCCTATTATGATTGATGGCTAGGATTTCCTTCATAACTTCATGCTTCAAGGATTTCCCAAGTGCCTATCCATAGATCTCCCAGAGTGTTGAAATATCAGAGGTCCTCTCCTTCCTCCACATATCACTTCCTAATCAACGGTTTAGATTAACTCCGGCCTTCAGGATTTCTCGACCCTAGCAAATTGCACTCAAAATATCTGGAGTACCAAGTTTCCAGACCTTGTGATATTGCACCATGTGTCTATTGTAATCAAGGGATGAGATGGAATATATCCTTTGAGATTCCTTGACCCCACTACTTATGCCTTGAATCCTCTTGAGTGCCAATTCTTTGGACTACGGGATCTACTACCACATGGAAGGAAATAAGGCACGAACATGTGGCCCTATCTAATGGGTGACACATGTCATATAATAACTGGCATGAATGGTATTTGAAAAACATGAAACTAGGTGACACAAGGAAAGATTCAAGTGTGTCCATGTCACACTAGGTCACGTCAATAGGCCACGTCACCCCAGTTCCTCATGCCTTCGAGGCTTCGTAACTTTGGGATATTTCTCCCCACTACACCACAAATCCCTTGAACATCAAACTCCTGAATCGGCTGATCTACGAACATGTTTCCTCAACATGGACAATCTATATTTAATTTGGGGTTTGGGACTTCAGAGTTTTTCTCTATTGAACACCACCACACCCCCGGACTATTGAACGTTGAATTTATGAACCTTGCTAATATTCAGACACATGTACCCAAAAATGGAGGGTCTAGATTTACTCCAAAGTTTGGGACTTCGAAGGTTTATTCCCGATCCCCGACCAACAACCGTCAGCGATCAGAGATTTTCTTTGTCTAAGAAAAATAAAAAATTCACTAGAATCTGTCGATCCTCGACCATCGATCATCGGAGATTGGATATTTCCTTGCTCAATCTTAAAAACTTCACCCAATTCACCGACCCCCGACCATCGACCATTGGCGATTTTTTTGTCGAACTTCCACACTTAGAACTTTTGACAAAATTATAGGTGAATCTGGGCCATTGATATCCCATCCAAGATGATCTTGATCGTTGGTTTTCTCCAACTCCCCAAACATCCGAAATGAATAGGAACCGTTGATGCTCCTCATTTTTCAAATCGTCGAATCAATCCCAGCCGTTGATTTGGTAAATCGGCCAAACTTTGAAAACATTCAAATTTTTAAAATTTTCAAGGATGAATCGAGACTTTTGATACAATATCGAACACAATCTCAATCGTCGATCCTCCAAAATCTGTCCAGCATTATAGTGGCCATTGAATCTTTAATTTTCAACCTTCCAAGTCGAATTCGTCTCCACAACTCCACATATTGAATCCATTAACTTCTTAGATGATCCTAGAATCATTCAAACTCAAATCCATTCACGAATTTGGGGGATTTCACTCAAACACTTCTGCCATTTTTCCCCAAATTCACACACACACACACACACACACACACACACACACACACATATATATATATAGATAATCTGTGACAATGAATCTACCCTATTCATACTTGTTCTAGCCCGTAACAGTCTAGTGTTTGGACCAAAAGCTATGATACCAATTTTTAACGTCCCCAACCACCCAAGTTGGGAAACACCACTACAAATATTCTCTCTTAATAACTATAACATACCTAGCCTCCCATAAGAGGGGCATGCCACACCAAGAACGCACCTCTTGGCGGATTTGGAAACTCTGATAACAATTAATTAACAAATAAGCATGAAATACATACATGCAATGATCAAGATTCATACTATGACATAAAAGACATGCACGATATATCATGCACATCATTAACTAGAAAGAATGCATATTATGGGTACAATCTTAGGTATAATAATTTGATACACAACGGAAATAAAAACAGAAGAAAAGGAAACCATAATAGAGAGCACTTATATTTTATAAAATAAGACACCAACTGGCTGCAGACCAAAGATGTTCCACCCAATTGTAGACATTGTTGTTCCAAGTCTCAACAATAGTGTCAACCCTGAGCCAGGGCTATGAATCCATAAGGATGGTTCCAGAGTGTTACTTGGCTTCCCAAACCAGTCATCACTCAAGCTCTCATATGATTCTCCAGCACTCACAACAATCCAAGTGCCCGACTCTCTTCTACCTATCCTGTACCACCCAAGAGAATAGAACTCCACCCTTCTCTACCATGCAGTCCCTCAGGCATTCCCTCTCCATTGAGGGACCTAATGCAATTGGTCCAAAATATCCATGCTGGGACTCTCAGGACTTGGAGTTGTGATCAAAGTTGGTCACAAGCCAATCATGTCAGACATGCAAGCCTCATATCATGGCTAGACTACACCAGCAATCTCTATAGCCAAAAAAACCGTGGTTTCTCTTCATCAATTCATCTTCCTTTCCCAAGCCAAGACACCAAAATGAGGAAAGATGAGTGAGTGAAGGGATGGATGTAGTGAAGAATCCATGAGAAAGGATGAACAGTGAACAAAATGGGTGAATGAATGAACCCCTTCCACAGACCAAGGATGGGTTTTTGTAATTTGGGGGGACCAAGAATCTCTCAGCCTTCCCTCAAGAGCTCACGTAATCGATTTTCCCCACATTACACAAAATGGGTAATATAAAATAAATAAGCACTTATCCCCTCAAGCCCCCTCTCTTGTGGAATCATATCCCCCTATAACTCTAGTCCTTGTCCGTCTAGTAGCCAGTGATGTATTTATTATTAATAATGATCAAAACATTACATTTCTTAGGCACACTAGCCTTTTAATAATTGTTTGGGCATTCTGGCCTCTCAGCAATGTAACAATACATTATTTAATATGGGGGCTCAAAACCCAAGGTGCTACACTACTTCATTCACAAACAAATATTTATTAACCAGAGACAACACTTTAACTCATTTTGATATAAATCCAGGTCAATACACACACACAGTGGATAATATAGTGCTTTGATTTAGTTCAGTCATTTGAACACACGAGCTTTAGCTTAATTGACAAGTGTGTGAGATATTCAAATAATATGTTTTTGGTTGTGTAATTTACCATTAGAAACTGAAACATGTTTGGCTTTCTAACTTATACAAGAAGGAGTTGTTCTTTCAGTAAGATGCAAATACTAATACTCATTCATGCAACTAACTTTATGTATGAAAACCTTCCATTGTACTAAGGGAAGTTCAATATATAGCACATAGAAAACCACAATGAGCAGTAAATACATAGGGCCTTAAATGAAATCTGCAATTCATGAACCACTCTATTCAAATCAATACATGAACACAATCACAACAGATAAAGAGCGAATAATATACAAGCAACTCAACTTACCAGGGGAGGTGGGCCCTCGCCTTCCCAAGTAGTGAGTGGGAACAGACTCAATAACTCACAGATACAAAAATAAGATAAAGAAAATCTGAATTACTATTAAGTAGAAATATATAACCCACTTACAACATATTCATCACAGTATGAAAACAAGATAGATGTATAGCACTAAGTAACACAGGTCCACTATTATATTCATCAAAAGTCCAACTAACTTGTTTATAGAGAAAGACCCTCTATATATCAAGTTCTGAGTATTCAAAAGATTACATCGTTCTCCCATGTTCTCATAGAACTAGGGGGTAATTTTTTTTCTTAAACTGAAGAATCTAACTGACCAAGATTTCTTTTATCCAATGATACAAACTTGGGAAATCGACTCAACAAACTAGATATTATTATTGCTTCTAAATCACGACCTTGATCTGATGTTGCGCTGGAAAATATGCCCATGGGTTGTCTTGAAGTCTCGTGTAAGGAAGTTGAAGGTTGGGCACAAATGAAAAGATCATCATCCATCTCTATGGTCATACAAACAATACCCATATCACCAAATCTGATCTGAGCATGCGCAGATAGGATAAGTCACAACCTCGGGTACCAGAATACATGCGCTCATACTGAAATTCCTGGAATAGTGCGGGAACAGTTGTTATAGTAAAAAGGTGAGTATACTTTCATCATTGGTAAAATATGGCTAAAGGATCCTAATTAATTTATTAAGAACTTAGAAAATACAAAAATAGACAACTTTCACCTCATGCTAAAATCAAGATCTTAGGCGAGAAAAAAAGATAAAAGTAAGATACAATAAATTGAATTTGTATTCCTAGGTAGGAAATAAATGGTTGAAAGGAGTGTATGGTGATTGAAAAAATGGGAGTTCAACACTACCCCCACACTTGATCATTTGCATGTCCTCATGAAAAGATATCACAAAACTGATCAAAATTGAATTATACTCTCTTGAACCACTAAGAGAGCCTCGTCACGTTGATCAATATGTTGAGGCCCGAGTTCTTCTTTTCCAACATGTCACTCCTCCTTGGTTTCTCTGTTTGAAGTATTTTATGCATTTTATTATTGATTTTTTTAGTCTTTGATTGGATTTTCTCAATATCTTCCTAAAATTTCTTACTCTTCCCTTTTAATTGTCGATTTTCCCTTTCTATACACTTGTTTAAAACAAACAATTCCAGGACTTCCTATTCCATCTTTTTAATTTTATTGATCATATTCCTAAGTTTATTCTCCAGAGGGCCTTCAACAAAAGACTCATCCACAAAGACATTTGAACCCTCGTATTCTTCACATCTTTTCTTAGAAGGTCCAGGAACTACTATATTAGGAGTTTTTGCAGTCCCAGGCTTCTGTTTCTTTTTTGCGGGAAGATGTATATCCTTTAACATTCTATCATTACCCCTCCCTTCATCTAATGGAATGGAAAAGTGTGTCTGTGTCTCTGGTAGTGTGTCTGGTTCGATAGGATCATTCATTTGTTTGTCATTACGGTATGAGAATGTTGTGTATGGTTCATATTGTTCCACAAGTTTGGGTTGTTTAGAAACTTTGAAAAGTTGTGCGATGGGCAATGTGTCTTCATCATATACATGAATTGGGTCCTATTTTGTTGAATCATGTGGGTATATGGGGGTTGGTTCATCCTTCTTTTTGACATGCATTCCCCTTTTTGGCATGACAATCTCCATGGTTGCTTGCTTCGCCATATTACGAGTGATCCTACGAACTGGAGGGATTTCGAACGGTGGCTTTACGATCATATCCTTCTTTGAAAAATTAACATTCCTCAATATTTTCTAATGGGAAATGAATCCCTCATCTCTGTGAGAGATGAGGTCTTCTTTACAATCTTTTTTCTTCTTCTTTTTTCCCAACTTTATTGGTTCCTCTTCCACTACCACATGTATATGATCTATGAATGCATTCTCACCCAAGAACTGGTCCCATGTTTTGTTTCTTTTACAGAGCTCATATTCTACTAATATTTTAATTAATCCATTATGGTAAAGGATACTTTGAGGGTTTCAACTATTCCTCTTGACCATATTAGACATCGTTTCTAGACTCTTGCACAGATACTAAGGGAAATTTATCAATTCTTTGGCTTCAAAATGCAGTAAAATTCGAGCATGATACTGGTATGTGAGGGCATACCTTCCCTCACAAGTTAAATACCTCTGCAATATTTCCAATGGGTCTTTCCACTCATCCACAATGTATGCCCTTGAGACCCCCTTTTCCCAAGTCCTGTTCTGATGCTCTGCCTTCAGAAACTGGTTGCAAATTTCTGTGCCAAGTGTCAACTTCTTGAACCAATATTCTCTAGTCCTTGGGAGACCTATGAAATTGGCTAGGTTTTCCTATGTAACTTATATTTCCAGATCCCTGACCCTAGCCAATCTCCCATTAAAAATATGTGCGAACAAAAGTGAAACCTTGTCATTAAAACCCAGAAATTTGGCAAAGAAGAGATGCCAACCTGCTTCCTTAAACCTTTTCTTACACTTATGATACTTAAGCATATCTTCAAGAACTTTCCAAGATATGAGTTTATGGAAATATATGGCCATTGTGGAATGTGGGTCTCAATGAAGGTTTTATCGTAGCCAAATTAAAGCACACTCAAGGGAATGAGGAAGGTTCAATCCATGAATGTGGATAATCTCTCAATGGGGTGTCAATCTAAAAATACAGGGTTTTGGTAATAAAAATTGGTTTGTTATAGAGTGAATGGCGATTGAGACAATGACTTAGCCACGTTTGGAATCCTTGCGGTGAGTCCAAACAGGCTTCATGATGGATTTGTATGAGTTCCCTTCGTGGTAATAATGGTGAGTCGACTCGATACAGGAATAATAATTTGAATTCATGTAAACATAATTTGAATCATTCAAACGTTTTCGGTTTCCCTCATGAGAAAATCAACACTAATTTTGTGGAAGTAATGGAGCTTTGCATGAATTTGATCTTTTTGTATGAATCAATCAAAGTGGAATATTGAAGCAACATGTGAACACATAATGTGTATGAGTGGGAGATGTGGGTGAATAGAGATACAATTTTTATGGAAAGAGATATAAAAGTGGAAAATATTATGTTGTGCATATGAATTATAAGCTTTTATGATCGCATAATACATGGGTGGCCAAAATTTAAAAGCCAAGTAATAAGGATGAGTTAGATCAGCATGAGAAATTTTTTTAAATGATATCATTTGTTCCTAATAAACTAACCAGAATCTAAAAGCAATATTACCTTAAAAATTCATTACCCATTTTAATTGTAGATGCAAGATTCATGTAGATACTGGAAGTGACGATGATGATACTGATGTTGTTGTTGTGCCAATGTTGCAAGTGCCCAAAACTGAAGGAGGAGATCATACTACGTTCTATTCAAAGGTTTCTTTTAAAATGTGGTCATAGTATTCCGGTACCTGCAGTGCAATCCTTGTGTTGGTGCTGGAATATTGTAGGCTACTATTTTTCTCCTTTGATGCCCTAAACATATTGTTTCCTTGCTCTGTAACTTACAGATGTAGTGCTATTAAATATTATACACAAATTTAACTTCAAACTTGTTCAGAGAATATTTGAAAATTTTAAGGAATTCTAAACTTATTGGAAATGTTGGAACTTGAAATTGAAAACCAAGAGAAGAATAAAATTGTTGATGTCGAACTACCATTCTGGTGGTGATGGAAATAACTGCAACAAAAGATAAGAAACAATGGATGGATAGCCAGATCCAAACCATGCTCCAAGTTCCGTATCCATGAATATTTCTCACCTTCTAGCAGAAAATATACTAAGAAGGAAGACAACCCCCTCTTTTTGAGACAATCTGAACTGTCACAACTCCCTTGTATCCAACTTCCTTTTTATTCACACTGACTGTTGAAAATTTTCATCTATATCATAACCAAATTTTCTTCATCGCAAACTCAAGCCTCTAGAACAAATCCATCCATGTGAAAGATGTATTTTCGTCGAACATGGATGGAAGTTGTTGGATTAGCATTCATTAATGGAAGTCATTGGATTACCATGCATTAATGCAATCACAACTTAATGCCTAAAAAATGTCCTTTTTCATAATATTAGTCTACTTGGTTTGAAAAGGGGATAAAATTGTACCAAATATACATCCTTTCAAATCCAAATTACAAGTGTGAAAGAGACAAATTCACTCGACAATCTTTTTACTTTTTGAAAATGATTCGGAAAAGAGATTAAATCAAACTTTCTTGGGAGTCCTCTAGGTATAGGTCAACATGTTTATGAGTGAGAAATGAGGTTCAACATAAATTCATGTATTATCTATAAGGGACTCTCGGTCCTACGGAAAAAAATCTCTGCATGGGCACTAAATCAAGCAGAGTGTCTAACTAGGGTACCCATATTTGGTAAGTCCCTACCATTTGATGATGACACTTCTAGTAGAAGATAGGAAGTTTTGTGTTGCTAAAAAATGGGTTCGTACCTAAGGCATATGAGTGACAGTAGGACGATGCAAGTTTGCATGATGGAATGGATACCTATCCTATATGTTGGGTAGCGAAAATACCTGTCTAAAGTTACAAACGGTCAATATAACGTTGAAAACCACAAGAATCCCTGGACAAAACTACAAAAACCAAATCAATCCACTATTGTATTAGTCCATTAGGAGAAAATTTTATCTGAAACTATGGAAAGTGGGTAAACATTTTCTATAAATAGTAAAAAAAAACAAATTTACTATACCATTTTACTTTTTTACCCAAGTAGTGGATTTTGGACCAAATTACCTCTGATCTTCAACCGGTGATTGTGTGAGCTACGAGTGACTAAATCAGTGACTGCTTGGACTAGGTAATTCTTCTTCCCCTCCTCTTTCTTTTTAGTGGATTACATTTTGTATTTAGGTTTCAATTTTTAAGTTATTTAGGGCACAAATTTAGAAGTTTAGGTGTACGCGGGCTACCGTTCATTGGGTCGCTTATACACATGATTATACGCGGATGTCTAAAAGATAGCCAGTGTATACTTAGCCCTATACATGACTTTGAACTCTACATCCCACTTATATGTTTGTAAACAATGTTTTTTAGTGAATGCTAACTCAAAAAATTATTTTTCTCTTGCAGGATGGTGCTAAAGTGGAGGGAAAGGGAGCATGAGGAGGTAGATGTTGCTATGGAAAGAGATCCAGGGGCCCAAATGGCCTTGAAAAGATGCGGGTTGTATAATTTTTGGGCTCTCAAAGGGATGAGGGCCCAATTGATATTGCTACATTTGCTCATGGATTACTGGGATCCAGATAGTGAGAACTTCAACCTTGATGGGAAACCATTAAGGATTGAAGTCGAGGATATTTATTTCTTGACAGGGTTGTCATGTCAGGATGAGGTGGTCAAACTCAAAGCTTGAGGAGCTGGGAGCAGTATGAATATAGAAGAATACATAGAATCTCATTGCATTGCAGGGACCGAGAAGGTCGGGACTCAACTCCCCATCTGAGCAATAAACAATCTAAGACTTAAGATTATTGTCCTCGTTTTGACACAAATCATAGGATTGTCCTCGTTGCACCAGGAATCGAGGCCACATATGTTCTACTCCATAGAGTTCTTGAGACCCACAGTGTACGACTGGTGCACCTCACTATTGGATAACATGAAGAGCCAGTTGACAGAATGCAAACAAGGTGGTAAGAGGAACTTTGGGTCCACTTCTATATTGTGTAGATTTTTCTTCAAGCGGGTTCTAGGATTGGGACCTAGAGTTGATATCATTCCTTGAGGACCTCATGATCCATCCATGGCATGGTGGACCAAGATGATGATACATCAGGGGGGAGGTAGGGTGCCCACACCCTACAACAATGATTTCTTTTACTGGTGGAGATGATAGGTCATTTCTCTAGATGACTACCCCTACTCATGGATCGACTTTAGAGAGGACCCTGCCATGCCATTACCACCAGGGACCGCCTATGGGGACATAGGTAAGTCAAATTTTTTTAAACATTTCATCTTTTTTTGTATTTTTGTATAGGAAAACAAAAATACAAAAAAAGATGAAAACCCCCTATGGATTGCACTAGGGTTCGACAGTGCATGCAGATCTAACCGTCTAAAGTCTCCTACTTATAACAACTATCACGACATTACCCCACAGTCATACATAAAAAACAAAGTATAGGGATTCGGTAGTACTACCTTAAACTCTGCGTCTGATGTCGATCCCTTTGTGCTCGGTTGTTTCTTGAATGCAAGTCTCCTCCCAAGGCTGGCCTGCATTTACCAAAAGACAAACAAGAAACTACAAGAATGCATTCTATATATGGATTAATGGGTTAGATATCATAACAAATGTGCAAATAAATCATAAATATTGAAGACATCATTTGGCAGGACGAAAAAAGTATTTCATTATATTAATCTCACAAATTCGCTTACAATATGAGACCGACAGTTGCTCCTCGAACTCAGTCCTGGGCTATTCTTCACTGTGTACCAACTTCTTCCAAGTATTCTTCTCCTCTTCAGTTCTCTCTAGGGAAATGGCAAGGATTTGCAATGGAGGAAAAAGGGTTGGAATGAGGAATTCTGGCTCAAACTCACAATGTGGTTGCAAAATATTGGGGCAAAGGGGGAATACTGAAATGGGTAGAGTTTCTTTGCTCTCATGCCTCTTGTAGGAATGGGACCCCAACACCTTCTTTTATAGGCCAAAAAAGATAGTTATTCTGTCAGGGTCCTAACCCGCACATAGGTAGAACAATATATTTGGATGTAATAAATGTCAATATTAATAAGGCCTTTCAATAAAATAGAATAAGGCGGATGTAAGAAGACCTAATAGAAGCTTCTGCCTCTAGAAGGATCTTCCACTAGATGCTTCTTTTTAGTAAAAATAGGAGTCGAGGGTATGAGAACCCTAGCTTGGATATTATTGTAATAGAGCTCTGCTCAACTGGAGGTTGCCCCCTCGAAGAGGCCCGTGAACATTGCATTCATATTCAAAATGTTATTTTTGTTGTTATTCTTATATCATTTCAGTGTTATTGTGGTGAATGTTCTGGTTATATTGTTGTTATTCTACCATTACTAGCATTTTATTTCAATTCTGCATATGTTTTATATCTGGTATATTACAAGTGGTATCATATCACTTTCCTCGGCAGAAAGTGTGGGTTAAATTGTTTTTTAGGGTAGAGACGTATTTCGGTGTCTTTAAGCCATAGATATATGTTTTTACATGCATAAACCCACAGTTGAGGGATTCATACACGTAGGAAATACAAGTGCTTCTTAAGCACACATCTATTGGCCACCCTTGTAACCCCTATTGGTACCCCTTCGACTGGTAGCGCATCAGACAACACCTGTGTACGAATCGGCCTAGATTACCTGAAGCCCTTTTTAAATAAACTGATCGGTCGCCTGACTGTTATAGTGTCACTGAGAACAGCACTCGAGAAGATACTCTCTAGTACTTGGGTAGTCGAGCAATATGGCTAAGGGTATAGTCTATCCTCCTTAGTTAGTGCCCTGAGATATTGGGCCGAGTACTACTATTGGACCCCGCACATATATCAGAGAGCTATAGCACAGGGAAAAACCTTGTCTGTAGAACCCTTGGATACCTAACCCTTGGGGGACATAAACATAAACAAATTAAAACAGAAAAGATCTATTTCCATGCAACTGTGTTCGAGTTGCCAAGTAAATACACATTTCTTTCTAGTTAAGCATTTGGGCATTTCCTCTCTGCAGTATTCTTCAGACCAGAGTATAACTCCATATATATATAAAAAAAAAAATTAGAAATTTTTTCACCATTATTTGAGACCTATTCCATTGGATTCATCTCTTCTCCCTTATCACATTCATCCATATCATTTTTTCGGCCAAAATTGTTTACCCCACCCACCCCTTTTCAGTTTCCTTATTCGCATGGCCCATACTTGTAGCCAAGACTTGGAAGCTCGCTTCAACACCTTGCAACCTGGTCTCATTGAGACCCAACAAGAAGTGAAACAACTCAGTGCCAATGTTGCCGCCATCAATACAACCATGCAGCCCTCAATGGGAGAAATCAAACAAGACCTCACCACCCAGCTTGAATCAGTCTTTTCGACACTCTGCACCAAATTGCATATCTCTACAGATAACCCTTCCTCTTCCTCACCTCCACATACTGAAGGTGACCATTCCTCTCATTCCCATACCTTGCAGAACCATCACTTTCAATGTGACCTATGCCTTCCATGGGTGGATGCGACCAAATTTGATGGCTCGGACCCCATTGGTTGGGTAACCCAAATGGAACATTACTTCTCTTTATACAACATTACATATGACTTGGCCAAACTCTGGTATGGTGTTCTCCATCTAGATCAAGAACATTGGCAATGGTGGCAATGGAGAAAAACTTCTCGTCAAGGGTATATTTCTTGTACACACTTTGTGGCAGATCTTTATGAACAATTTGACACTAACACCAACCATTTGGGCCATTTGACAAAGCTGAAACAATTAGGAACAATGGAAGACTTTATAGCTGCCTTTGAGTGCCTGGATTTTAGAACAGAGGGCATGTCTGATGCCTTCTTTCGAGAGTGTTTTATCAGTGGCCTCAAGGATGAAATTTGGGCCCATGTCCTCATGGCTCGACCTAAGAGTTGGGTGGAGGATACCAAAAGAGATAAAGAATCACAACAAGTTGTATCTGCTCAAAACCACAAACCCTCCTTTATCCCTCGCCCTAAACCAATAAATCCCACTACTCCCTCTACTCCAGTAAAGATCCAAAAATTGAACAGGGCTGAAATGGCTAAACACCAACTCAAAGGCCTTTGTTATAACTGTGATGACAAATATTTCCTAGGCCACAAGTGTAAAGAACAAAATATTTTCATGGCTATCTCCGAGGATATTTCGGAAGAAGATGAAGAAACTCCCACTGTTTTTGAGTCACCTGAATTCACTGACATAACCCCTCCCTCAAACCCTCTTGAAGTAGAACCGATCATTTCCCTCAATGATTTCACTGGCTTCTCCACTCCCCAAACCCTCAAGCTAATCGGTTACATCAAGCATCAAAAGGTCATCATTCTAGTTGATAGTGGCAGCACCCATAATTTTATTCATCACCACATTGCCTAAGAAACTCATTGCTACATCCATGCTGTCAATAATTTCCAAATCATGATTGCCAATGGTGGTTGCATGAAATGTGGAGGGCGTTGTGAAAATGTTTGTCTCCAAATTGGTGACTACCACCTAAAATCCCATATGTTTGCTATCGACATGGGAGGTTGTGACATTGTGTTGGGTGCAAAATAGCTAAGGACTTTGGGTCCCATTCTCATGAATTTTAAAGAATTAACCATGCAATTCGACTAGGAGGGCCACCAATATAAGTTCCAAGGCATCACCGTTGGTTCACCTGAGATCATTAGTTCCCATCGCATGGAAAAGCTTCTCAAAAAGGGTCATTCTAGTGTTATCGCCCAACTCCATGCCATACAAACAAGAGAGACACCCTGAGTATCGCAATATCTCCAAGTCATCCTTTCTAAACATCAATTGGTCTTTTCCACTCCCCAAGGCCTCCCTCCTACCCATGGTGTTCATGTTCATTCCATTCCCATTGTTCCCAGAAGCCTTCCTCCCAATATTTGTCTGTATCGTCACCCCTTTTCCCAAAAAAATGAAATTGAGAAAATGGTCCAAGAACTCCTTAATGCAGACGTTATCCGCCCTAGTAAGAGCCCCTACTCATCTCCTATGGTCATGGTCCTGAAGAAAGAAGTTTCTTGGCAAATGTTTCCTGACTTTTGTGCCCTCAACAAACTTACCATCAAAGACAAATTCCCCATTCCTATCATTGATGACCTCCTCAATGAATTGAGTGGAGCCCAATTCTTCACTAAATTGGATCTTCATTCGGGCTACCACCAGATATGTATGAAAGAGGCAGACATTCCCAAGACTACCTTTAGAACTCATGAGGGTCACTATGAGTTTTTGGTCATGCCCTTTGTCTTGTGTAATGCCCCCTCCACCTTCCAAAGCCTCATGAATCATGTCTTCCATCCTTTTCTCCGCCATTTTGTCTTAGTTTTCTTTGATGATATCCTCATCTATAGAAAAACCTGGACAGACCATCTTGCTCATGTGGATCAAGTTCTCCATCTACTCTCTCAGTACCAAATTTTCCTGAAAAAGTCTAAATGTTCTTTTGGCACCTCAGAAGTAGAATACTTGGGTCATATGGTTGGCAAAGATGGTGTCAGGGTGGATCCTAAAAAGATTGAAGCTATGCAAGACTGGCCTCACCCAAAGACTCTTAAGAGCTTGCATGGATTTCTAGGATTAACAAGGTATTATCGCAAGTTTGTTAAGAATTATGGGAAGATTGCAGCACCTCTCACTGCTCTCCTCAAAAAGAACTCTTTCACTTGGACTCTAGCCGCTGCTCAAGATTTTCAGACCTTGAATATGGCCATGTGCACCACTCTAGTTCTCGCCCTTCCTAATTTAACAAAGACCTTTGTGTTGGAATGTGATGCCTCAAGGAAAGGAATTGGTGTTGTCCTTATGCAAGAGGGTCAACCTTTGGACTTTACCAGAAAGCAACTGTCTGAAAGAAATCTGGGCAGATCCATCTATGAAAAGGAAATGTTGTCTATTATGCATGTCATGGATATGTCGCATCCTTATCTATCGAGGCAACGTTTCCAAATTAAGACAAACCATCAAAGCCTCAAGTATTTTCTGGAACAACGCATTTCCTCCCCAGAACAACAAAAATGGGTGACTAAACTCTTTGGATATGATTATGAGATCATTTATAAGAAAGGAAAAGACAATGTGGTTGCAGATGCACTTTCTTTAAAATATGAAGACGAAGGATCCCTTTTTTCTCTTTCATTCATTGTACCAGATTGGCTCCAAGCCATTCGCCAGGAATGGCTACAAGATCCGAAAAGTTCACAGTTGATCCACCAATTGCAGTCCAAGGCTCCAACTTCCCTAGGGTACTCTTGGCTCCATGAGGAACTTCAATACAAAGGCCATTTGTATTTAAGTAAACAATCAAAGCTTAAATCCACGGTACTTTCTAAGCTTCATGCTACACCCATAGTAGGGCACTCCGGGTTCACCAAAACCTATGACAGGGTCAAACATTCCTTTTTCTAGGATGGTATGAAACAGGACATTCGTAATTTTGTAGCTGAATGTGATGTGTGTCAATGAAACAAGGGAGAAACAGTCAAATCATCGGGCACACTACAACCACTCCCGATTCCACCTGCTATTTAGAAGGATATCTCTATGTATTTTATTACTGACTTACCCAAATTGGGAAATAAATTCGTTATCATGGTGGTTGTTGATCTCCTTTCCAAGTATGCTCATTTTTGCGCCCTTCAAAACCCATTTACAACATCCATGCTAGCTAAAATCTTCATGGATCGGGTCTTCAAGATTCATGGCATGTCGCACTCTATTGTTTCTGATCACGACCCAACTTTCACAAGCAATTTTTGGCGAGAACTATTCAAGATACAAGGCACCGAATTGCATCTCAGCATAGCTTATCATACCCAGAATAATGGCCAAACAAAAGTTGTCAACAAGTGTTTGGAAACATATTTGAGGTGTTTTGCCTCAAAAAAGCAAAATTAGTGGGCTCAATGTTTACCCCTAGCTAAATGGTGGTACAACACTTCATACCATACAGCTACACGCATGACTCCTTTTGAAGTGGTATATGGACAGAATCCACCTTCAGTTCTCTCATACTTATCGGGTGCCTTGAAGGTCTAGGCAGTTGACCTAACACTTACAGCTCGAGAGGCTATTCTCTGTACCCTTAAAGAGAATTTGGTCATGGCACGGAATCACATGAAGCAACAAGAAGATCAAGGCCTCTTTGAACGTCAATTTGTAGAAGGGGATTAGGTGTTTCTTTGACTGCAACCTTACAATCAAACCTCCCTCAAGGCCGAGCATTGTCAGAATCTAGCACCCAAATTTTATGGTCCTTATACCATACTCAAGCGTGTGGGAAAATTCACCTATCAGTTAGCTTTTCCCAGTAATTCTAAGCTACATCTTGTTTTTCATGTTTCATGCTTAAAGAAGGTGATTGCAGCTAAGTGCCAAATTCAAACCAACCTTCCAGAGTTAGCTGAAGAAGGATCAATTTGGCTACAGCTAGAAGAATTTTTGGACCAGTGTGAGCATCGCCTACATCAGAGAACCATCAAGGAAGTGCTAGTACAGTGGAAAGATACAACTCCAGTAGACGCCTCTTGGGAACCAGCTACCATTCTACAACAATTTCCTCATCTCAAGCCTTGAGGACAAGGCTATTTTTAAGGGGGCGGACATGTTAGGGTCCTAACCCGCACATAGGTAGAACAATATATTCAGATGTAATAAAGGTCAATATTAATAAGGCCTTTCAATAAAATAGAATAAGGTGGATGTAAGAAGACCTAATAGAAGCTTCTGCTTCTAGAAGGATCTTCCTCTAGATGCTTATTTTTAGTATAAATAGAAGTCAAGGGTATTAGAACCCTGGCTTGGATATTATTGTAATAGAGCTCTACTCAACTGGAGGTTTCCCCCTTGAAGAGGCCCGTGAACATTTCTTTCAGATTCAAAGTGTTATTTCTATTGTTATTCTTATATCATTTCAGTGTTATTGTGGTGAATGTTCTAGTTATATTGTTGTTATTCTGCCATTACTAGCATTTTATTTCAGTTCTGCATACATTTTATATCTGCTATATTACATATTTGATTGGGTGACCGGCTATGGGTAGTCAAATGGTTAGGTAACTACCCGAAAACCCGTATCCCTTTGCAATTATTTGTTTTCACGCTTTTTGTGAGTACACGCGGGCTGTAATTCTGCAACAAGCATGTGTACGCAGGAAGTAGTGGTGCAAGGAACTTACATCTTCAAAAAAATGGTTTTTTAGAAGAGTTGCTCAATGATGTCTTGGAAAAAATAGCAAGTAAGATGGCCTGATGCCAGGTATGCATGTCTGGTGAAATTTATGGTTATAACAGATGTCCCCTAATGTGTGAGGTCAGAATAGCATCTAATGGTTGAAATACATTACAAATATTCACCAACGTATGAAGCGAGTGAGCCCAGAGACCAGAGTTTAGGAGGTTCCATCTGCAAAATAATAATTTGTCTCACCAAGGCGGGCATCCCCATGCTTGGGATGAAATAAAACCATGGTTTCCAGTCAAATACACTACAGATCCATGTCATATAACTATATAAAGTGTAGTTGTGAGCAATACACAACGGATCTACATCTCAAAATCAAGAGATATACATGTATAGTATCCATATTCAAGAAGCCAATGATGCTTGATGGTTGGAGATGAGGCCTTCAGAGCTTGAGAAACAACTTCAAGATCTTCAAAACTTGAGTAGGAGTGTAATATGAGTGTATGACTTCACTACCCAGAGGTCTTCAACGACTCGTTGGTAGTAGACAAGAGGATCTCGGTGATCAGGCAAAGAACTTCATTGATTTTGAACAAGGACTTGATTAGACTTTCGGGGTGGCCGGGCATGAGGACAAGAGACAAAATGCAGAAGGGCCAACTCAAGTTTAGTAAAACTTCCCTCGAACAAAAGAACAAAAAATGATGAGACTTAGGAAACATGGCTTTGACATAAGTTCACGATGCAGGGGGCAACATGAAATCTCCATATGTTTGTAAGGGTAACTAAATGGAGGAGGACACAACTCTATGTAGCTAGAACAACTTCCTAAGGTCATATTAAATCCCAGGGCTTGACGAACAAATGGAAGGATGTGCTTTGTCCAAGGGCGACTCATTCTATTGTCAACAAAAATAACATACTTTTCCCTTCCTCTTTTTGGGGTATATTTGTTTTTTTTCTCTTTTTCAATAATTTTGTAAAGCTTGAAAAATAATAAAAGAATGCTACATTACACAGGAGGAAGGAGTGTCGCAGATATACTAGTTCCAAGCACAAGGAACACACTAATTCTCAGAGCAAGGAGACATATGCAGGAAAAGGACACTCGGGAAAAATCCTCCATGGGTCAAGGTGTCAAGACATAGAGGCGAAGTGCTACAAGGCTTGCATCTAAGGCATGCTTTAGATGGTTCAGTTGAGAGCAACATGGAGCCGGCATTAAGCCAAAGACGCAGGGATGCAAATGAGATTAATAAGACACAATGATAACGTCCTTCGATGTAATTTTAACGAGCCAAGAGAAGGTAAGCTCGATGTTTTTTCATTTTTAGAGAGTCTTAAAAAGCGTAAAAGGAGACTCCACTAGGGTGCCTTTTTTCGAAGGTAGTCTAGTCGATTCGAAAAAGGGGTAAACTAGCATCGAAAATACGTCTATTCAAAAACATTTTAAAGAGTGTGAAAAAGACAATATCACTCGACAATCTTTTCATATTTAAGGATTCTGAAAAGAGATTAACTATGGACTTTGTAAGGGATGTTCTTCTGGACCAATTTAACGAGTGTGAAGAAACAAGGTCACTCGAACATATTTTCAATTTTAGGGATTCTAAAAAGAGCTTAAGAATGGACTCTGTGGGGGGGTTCCTTTTTCATAAATTTAGTCCCTAAGGCTCAAAAAAGGGTTAAAATTATACGTGCGAATACTCTTCTAGAAAATCGAATCTCCTAGAGTATACCTTTGTTCGTACAATTGACCATCCAGACTGAAAAAGGGGTAAACTACCGCTGGATAGATGTGCCTTCAAATTTTAGTTTGGCGAGCATGAAGGGCAACAAGATCGCTCGGCAATATTTTCATGTTTAAAGAGTCTGAAAAAGGCTTAAAGAAGACTCATCATTGTTTGGGAGTCTAGAGGGTGAGGTCAAGAGTGATGAAGAATCATGTGAATAAGGATCAAACTTGTAATCAGGAAAAAACTAACAAGGACTCCCGAGCCTATAGTCTTTAACGACGACATGGATCTCAAAAGAAAAGAGCATATAACTAGGGAATCCATGTAAAGGAAGGATCTACCACTAAATTATGACACTTTTAAATAATTAATGATGGTTCTGTGTCGCAACTCAGTGGGGTTGATCCTATGGCAAAGATAAAATACAACAAGATGCAGAAAGTGGAGGTGGAAACCTAACTTAGATGCAAAAAGTTGGAAAAAAAAATTTTTACCAAAGGACCTTTAAAAAAGACCCAACTCTCAAAATTTTCCCAATACCAAAAGTAACACATATTGTAACATTCCATAAGAAACTCAAAAACCATAATAAACGATTTTTAAACTAAAAAAAATGACAAAAGGGTCCAAAAAATGACAAAAAAGGGCCCAAAAATCTATAAATAGAAGTTGGAAGCTCATTATCATCATTGTAAATTGAGAATTGACCAAAAAGTCAAAAACACCCCTTTTCCAAAAGAGTTGATTCTGGAAGCTTCAGTGGACAAAACAAACTTCCGCTCAAACCAAGTAAGTACAAACTATCTCCTCTTGCATTTCTATACTTTCCTTCTGCTTTTATTTTGGTTTTTTGGGGGGCACACACCTCTAAAAAAGGTCACCCCTATGTGTACGTGGGTTTTCATAGGACAACCCACATATGCACGCATGTAGAAAACAATCTGCCCATGTGCATACACAACTGTGTCCAATACATCCCACATACACCCTCCAATATGTGGAAAAATTAACAAAGAAGATTTAATCCTCCATGAACTTGTCAATTTGTAGGATGTATGTTCATTGGAAAGAAAGGGAACATGAAGACATTGATTTTTTGGTCTCACGAGACCCTGCTTCTTTCATTGTATTAGTGCAATGTGGGTTGTTGAAATTCTTCTAGTGTTTGTTCATGAGGGCACAACCCAGGTTGTTGAATGCCTTGATAGATTACTGGCACCCAGACGCTGAGGAATTTATGCTTAAGGGGTAGTTGTTGACTCCAACATCTGAAGACATTTACTTCCTGACTGGTCTCTCGAAGAGAGGGGATCCAATCAACTTACGTACTTTTCCCCTTGAGACTCACAACATAGCCGAGATAATCAAGCTACACTGTGAGGCAGGCATAGATAAAGTGGGTTCTCAGGTCCCGATCCACAAGATTTCCAACCTATCACTGAAAGTGATAGTTTTACTTATTGGGCAGATCATTGGATCCACGTCTTTACATTAGGCTTCCCGGGTGCACATGCATTGTGTAGTATAGTGCTTGAATGCAACAGTGTTCGAATGGAGTACAACCATGCTACATTTCATGAAGAGACAGCTGACAGAGTGTCGGATGCAGGGGAACAAAAAATTTGGGTTCGGGACTATTCTGTGTTCCTTTTTCTTCGACAGGGTGCCCAGTCTTAGTTCGTGAGAGATGATACGAGGGCACGTGGCCTCTCTCCTAGCATTATGTAGATGGGTAACGTTGATGCTACGAAAGGGGGGAGGGAGGACCATTGAGGCCTTCAACGATGCTTTCTTTGACTGGTGGTCTTGGTAGATTATGGCTATAGAGGACTACCCCTATGTCAGGATCAACTTCTCCAGGGATCATGACATGCCCATACCTCCCGGAGTAGAATGGGGAGAGATAGGTATGTTTGTTTTTAATTGTTATTTAATTTTTATTTCTTTTTATATATATCATTTTTTTTATGTGTACCAGAGTATCTGAAAACTATGTATCTGTTATGTACAGATGTGGGACCAGTGCATCCAGCAAACTTCTCGAGGACCAGGTGGCATCCTCGACTAGAGGCAAGACTAGTCGTGACTAGCAGACCAGTAGCAGGGGGACCTCCAGTCGGAGAGGCTGAGAGAGTTTTGAGATGGGTGAAGCAGAACCTCACTGTGCTCACTTGGACAATCCCTATGGAAGAGATCAAAGATATTTCACCATTGATGCAACCTCATGTAGTTGGGGTGCCAGAGACCTGGGTCCAATTTTTTCGACGTTTGGAAAACTCCATTATTCACTACTATAGGTCCAACAGGCCCCACCCTTAGCTAGGTTGGACTACTTATGTCCCGAGGGCACTTTTGTATATTTTTTAGGGAATAATCCACGTGACTCTTACTGGACATATATTTTTGAGGCACGTGCGCCCACCTATGTACTCTGATAATTTCAATATATATATGCGTATTTACATATTTTTATGTCTTATGGATTATATTTATTTACAAATGTATTTACATGTGCGTGTGTGTGTTTTTTCTTACATGTGTGCAATATGCCAATCTAATACACGATTAGCTAGAGTATCTCTAATTTGATTCAATATCCTAGTAACATGGATATACGTAATGTAATCAAAGCATTGTTCTAAGAGATGTACCCTAAGGAACCGTTGGTGTAGAGTAGGATCGTAAATGCGGTAAACCCCATTTAACTGGGACAGAACCAACTGAGCATCTAAGTAGACTCGGAGGTAAGAGATACCATGCAACAAAGCATCACAAAGAAACTCTAAGACTGTGTTGTATTCGGTAACATTGTTTATGGCGTCTTTTACACCTCAATATTGCTCACTTAGATAAGTGTCGTAAGTGTCGCGTGTTCCTTACAACTTTCGCAAGTGTCGCAAGTTGTTCACAAGTGTCGCAAATGTTTTTCAAGCATACTGCCATAACGATGACACTAAGGTAGCACCTAAGACATCTCATACACTTGATTTGAAGGATGAAAATGATTGACTGAAGTCAAGGAACTTTTATCACCTGAGAAGATCTCTTAAACAAAGGTTTTGAAGGTGAGCGCTACCCTACATCAACCTTAGGAGCGCTGGCGCTCCCCTATAATGTCTCAGGGAGCGTTATAACACTTGTCTGCCCCTCACAAGGAGTGTTATCCATCTTTGGAGCGTTGTCGCCCCCCTCAAGCTTCCTGGGGAGCGTTATAGCACTCTGATGCCCCTTTTGAGGGAGCATTGTCTAATCTGAGGCAGTAGTTGGCCCGTTGAGAAAAATAAGGGGAGGATCTCTCAAGTTTAGAAGGCAATTGCATTCAAATTATTGGTTCCATCAGAAGATCCCTGATCCAAGGAGGGAATTCCTTAACTTGTTCTAAAGATAACTCAAGAGGTTAAGCTCCTCTTAACCTATATAAGTAGGCTCTATGGTGGTGAAAGTGAGGAAGGATTGCTAGCATGAAACCTATGATCTCGTAGGAAACACACAGTCTGTCAGAGGAGAGTGATCAGTGAAGCTGCTATCATCCAGGTTGTGGATCTTTCGAGCAAGGGTTAGACGAAGTTGTCGCATTCGCATCTACAATTGTAAGTACTACTGTCGTTATTCTCATTAATATGACACGCTTGGCCTATTTCTTTCTAGTTTGTGTCTGATTTCACATGAACCTATCATTGATAGATAGATCTATTTTCAAGCTAACATCAATAGAGTAGGAAGTGGTCATACTTTGTTTGTCTACAGGACTTAGCGAGGAGCGAGAGTTTGGAGCTCGATTTGGAGCGTGCAGGGACAAACATTGATAAAAAGGTACTACCATTCTTATTCCTTCTCGTGTATTAGTTTGTATGGATTTTAAAGGAAGTCAGTGTCCAGGGATGGAACAGGGATGGGTGATGACGCACCCATTTCCTACACCGTACCCCTAAACCATTTTACCAGTACCACCACTTTTACAGCCACACCACCCGTTGGTCCGAACATACAGTCCGTTGGCCCAAGGTCTACTCTTACCCTCCAAATGACCCATTCTACAATAGTCCCTCACATTCCGACTATTCCCGCCGGTAATGGGGTGGTCAACCAAGCTGTGATTGGCACACCTGTAACACCTAGACCTACACTCTCGTTTGGGTACAGAGCGTTGAATGCTTTCACAGCCACTACTACCCAAGCCACTACTACCCAAGTAATGCCTAGAGGTTCCATACCTATCCAACAACCCAGAGGGACCGGTCTTGGTGGCCCTAATCCGCTCGGTGGTAATGGTCATTCATTTACGTCTGGTTTTCAAATTCCGGGAACTCTACCTCAAGTTGGGGGGCACCCTCCCACCAGAGGGAAAATTCCATTTGGGGGGCACCCCCATGCTGGGGGGAAACCTCAACCTGAAGTCTACCATAAACCGTATGGAAAAAATGTATCCACCACATCTAATCCGTGGAACGTCACTTTTCCAGGAAACCCACAGTTCTCGGCAGGACAAAATTCTCGGACTCTACAACAACCTCCTTATGGACAAGTGCCAAACCCAACCTATAATCCTCAAAACCCATCTGGTTATCCTCCGCTCCCACGCACCTCTCAAAACACCTCAAATCCTGTGTACCCTGGTCAACACCAACCTCATACAAGAGGGCCCACTAGTTACAATTATCCACATAACCCAGTGATTGGCCCCACTGGTGTCCCCATGCCGCACCAGCATTACCCACAGGTTAACCGACAACTACCTTTTCTAGATACCCTGGACCTTCCAGACTTGTCTCGGTTAACGAATGATCCTATTTATCATTCCTCGGTTTGGCCAGATATTCCAGCTAAACTTTCTTCTAATATCCCAAAATTCGACGGAAAGTTCGGAAAAGACCCAAACAACCACGTGATGACTTTCCATTTGTGGTGTTCATCCAACTCCCTCATGGACGATTCTATATGTTTACGTCTTTTCCAACGAACGCTTACAGGTTCCGTGGAAAAATGGTATATCGAACTACCACACGCATCCTTTCACAATTTCAACTCTCTCTCCATGTCCTTCCTCACACACTTCCAACTACCCATTCGATATGAGACGGGTACTGAACTATTAAACTCCCTTCATCAGACAACGTCTGTACATATCTCCAATCATATTCATGAATGGAGACGACGACAAAGGCTAATCAAAGTGGACATTCCTGACCAATTGTTAGTGGAATGGTTCACTAAATCATTGTTACCCCAGATTGCTCATGACGTTGCCATGGGTGGTGTAGTCACCGAGGAAGAAGCCATTGCCCGAGCCTAGTACTTAGACTTAGTATATTCACAATCCGGTACTCTGTACGAGTTGATACCAAATGCTACCTGTGCCACTAACGATCCATCCAAACCATCGTCTGCTTCCCATGCGAATGGATTTATTGGCTCCTTCAAAACCCAATCTACTACCCAGTCGACTGGAATGATTCAGCGGCCCACTTCGATGGCTACTCCCAGCCTGACTGCACCCTCTTCTACCCCCCCTCAAACTCAGGTCTCTGAGGTGAATGCAGTTCAATCAATCCCTTCACAACAATATAGGGGCAAGAAGAAAGAGAGAAATAAACCAAAGAAAAACAATAACAACGAACAACCGAAAAATCAACCGCAAACCCCTACTGTCGGAAAACAACCACAACGAAAACCAAAATTCCCCTGCCTCATTTGTGGTGACAATCACTACACCCGAGACTGTCCACATCATGATGAAGTGGCCAAGATTTTCAAGGGAAATTCACAACCCGCTGTGCTTACTTAGCCTTTTCCACATCAGTAATATTTGGTTGCTCAAACCCCCACCGCAGGGGGCAGTTCCAACCAATCCCATGATGAGGCCTCAACAAGTGCCCACATTTATATGTTCAATGGGGTTAATCTAACCACTCACTCTGCAACATATGACACGCCAGTTAAACCTGATAAGATGAAGACTACTAATGGTCCCACACCAAACCCATTACCATCTTCCGTTAGTCCTCCGTCTGCCAGCCCTCCATCCAGGCCACTTCAGATTGAGAAACCTTCTTTTGACTCCATCTTACGCCCTCCTAAGAACACAATCCAGAAATCTACCTTCAATCCTAATACACGGGCTGCCCAAAACTACAACATTGTAGAAGATTTGGCCCAAGCACCCTGTGCTATGTCCGCCTTGGAAGTTCTACAACACTGTCCCAGCCAACTTAGAATTCTCTTAGCTGCTATCGACACTTTTGATCCCGAGTCATCAAATAACCTCACGTTTAATCTGGACGATCATCAACCATGACTCTCCCACCAGCTAGCTTTCCAAATCAATGTTGTTGTTCACAATCAACAAATCCACCGAACTATCTTGGATGAGGGAGCCTCTACTTGTGTCATGTCCTTATCTTGTTGGAAAGGCTTAAAATCACCTGCCCTTAATAAATCCTCTATGATGTTACGCACTTTCGATGGTCGAGGTTTTCATCCTCACAGATTATTACAATCCTTAGCCATTCAGTTGGGCGGCAAAACTGTTACTGTTGATGTTGAGGTGGTCGATGCTCCCCTCGATTACAACCTACTACTAGGAAGAAGTTGGTTCTACGCTATGACTGTCATCGCCTCGTCGGTGTTTTGATGTGTAAAATGCCCCCATCAAGGCAAAATTGTCACCGTCGATCAGCTTGATTTTTGTACACCCGACGCTCGCATCCCTGCTACCAACAACATTCCCTTTTTGGGAGACCACCCAGTTACGTATGAAAGCATTGGTGTTGGCTTATTGAAAGATTCTAGCCTTATGGGTACTTTCCCTACACCACTCCCACCTACCGCGCATCATATTGCCACCGTCAATATGATATTGACTATGCCTTATCAATCCTTCGAATCATCTGACCCTTGGATTGTGCCCAGTCCTCTGGAATTCGATGTGCTCGGTGACACCATGCCACTTAGCCCAGTCGAGGCCTCATACGTAACTATTCAATCTGCCTCTCCCTCTTTGAACAATTCACATTTATTAGCACCAGATGCCTACTCAGTGCCCTCATGGTTGGATTCCCTATCGTCCGTTGTTGATTACATTTCCCAAATTTTTCCTTCTGACGAATCTATTATGGAAATGCTTAGCATTGACGATCTTCCTTGGGATGATAACCATCACCAATCCTCTTTCTTCCACCTTTGGAAGAAATTCACCAAGACATACGCTCTGTCTTCCTTCCCGATGTTACCAATGCTCTTCAATATCCTATCCTCACACAAGATACTCTCTCTGAGGGGAATATGGGTAGCATCTCTACCATAGTCGTTATTGATATTTCGATCAAAGAAGGTGTCATGGAAAACATTAACCTCGGTGCTAATTGCACACCTGAGGAAGTGGCCTCTTACACCGCTTTGTTTAAAGAATTCTGCGATGTCTTCGCATGGAGCTACGAGTAAATGCTGGGGATTGACCCTTCAATCGTCGTGCATGAAATCAAGACCTACCCTGACATGAAATCGGTTCGACAAAAGCTCAACCTGGTTCATCCCAAGAAAATCGTAGCCATAAAGGCAGAAGTTGAAAAACTTCTAAAATCTGGCTTTATCTACCCCGTCCCTTTGACAGAATGGGTCTCCAACCTCATTCCGGTTGCCAAAAAACAAGGGACCATTCGTGTTTGTGTTGACTATCGAGATCTCAACAAAGCTTGTCCCAAGGACAACTACCCTAAGCCCTTCATCGACCAAATCATCGATAATTACGCAGGGAGCATAATCTTTTCTTTCATGGATGGCTTTTCTGGGTATAACCAGATTGAAATCTTACCTGCTGATCAACATAAGACAACCTTTATCTTCCCATGGGGAACTTTCGCCTATCGAAAGTTACCATTTGACCTCAAAAATGTTGGTGCCACTTTCCAGTGGGCCATGTCGTATGCTTTCCATGATATCAAGCATATTGTGGAGCCTTACCTTGACAATTTACCCGCCCATTCCTCCAATCGATCTGATCACATTGATCACTTGTGGGCGATTTTTCTTCGATGTCAGTTCTACCGCATTCGCTTGAACCCACACAAGTGCATTTTTTCTATCGAATCTAGTCGACTCCTCAGTTTCATTGTCTCCAAAGATGGGATCAGGGTGGATCCCTTAAATATTAAGGCCATTCTAGCCTTACCCCCACCTACCAATTTAACCCAACTCCAAAGTTTGCAAGGCAAAGCAAACTTCCTTCGTCATTTCATCTGCAACTATGCCGAGATAACTAAAGGATTTATGCGGTTACTGTAGAAAAACACCCCTTTCATCTGGGATGATACTGCCCAACGGTCATTTGATGCTCTCAAGCATGCCTTGACCCACGCTCCCTTGTTACACCCTCCGGAGTATAATAAGGACTATATCCTTTACTTGGCCACCTCCACTTCCACTATTGCGATGGTGTTAGTTCAAAAGGACCCCAACGGCGAAGAACATGTGATTTATTACCTGAGAAAGAGTCTATCTGGACCCAAGCTACGATATTCACATGTCGAGAAACTGGCTCTGGCAGCCATCATCGCTGTCCAGAGATTGTGCCATTACATCTTATTACACACCACCATGATGATCGCGGACTCCAACCCCATGTACCACATCTTGACGTGTCAAGTACTTGGGGGAAAATATTCTAAATGGATCGTTATTCTTCAAGAATTTGATCTTGAGTTTACGAAGGCCAAAGCCAAAAAATCCCTGGTGTTTTCAGAGCTTATCTATGCTCTCCCTCGTGCCGATGAAAACACTAAACCTAGATATTCTCTCCCCGACAAATCTCTCTTCCTCATGAGCACCTCCAATCCTTGGTATGGAGACATTCTCCTCTACCTTCAAACCCAACGTTTTCAGCCCAACATTTCTCATGAAGAGAGTCAACGCATTCGTCACCACTCTCGTCATTATCTCATCATTGGCAACACCTTGTATCGTCGTGGTATTGAAACCATCCTTCGACAATGTCTGAATCACGAGGAGGCCGAACGCATTTTGAACAATTGTCACCTTGGTGCTTGTGGTGGTCACCTTTCCAGGATGGCCATAGCCCAAAAAATCCTACGTGCCAACTACTTTTGGCCCTCGATTTTCAAAGATTGCATCGAGGCTGTCAAAAAATGCCCACCCTGCCAAGTCTTCAATAAGAAGGCATGCACCCACCCTACTATGCTGCACCCCATTATCGCCATCGGCCCCTTCTCCAAGTGGGGTATCGATTTCATGCAGTGTAAGCCTACCTCAGCCGGGGGGCATGGTTACATCATCGTCGCCATCGACTACTTCACCGAATGGGCTGAGGCTATGCCTACCTTCCTGAACGATGGTCGTACTGCAGCTCTGTTTCTTTTCAACCATATCATAACTCATTTTTGCGTACCACGTGCCATTGTCACTGATCATGGTGCACACTTCAAGAACCAGATGATGAGCGAGTTACATGTCAAATTGGGTTTTCGCCATGAAAACTCATCCCCTTACTACCCTCAGGCTAACGGACAAGTTGAATCCATCAACAAAGTCATAAAAACCATGATCCAACGCATGGTAGGGGAAAACAAGACATCGTGGCATTTACAACTTTTTTCTGCTCTCTGGGCTTATCGCACTTCTATAAAAACTTCAACTAGATTTACTCCTTTCCAGTTGGTATATGGCATTGAAGTCGTTCTACCAATCGAGTGTGAGATTCCACCACTCAAACTGAAAGTAGAACTCCTGCCCCATACTTCTGTTGAAGAAGAATGATTCTTATATCTATCCAAGCTGGACGAAACACATCGTGATGCTGCTCTCGCTAATGAGGCACATCAGAAATGAATTAAGAGTCAATACGACAAATCCGTCCACCCTCGGACTTTTGCAGAAGGAGACTTAGTCCTCATTTATGACCAAGCTCACGATAAATTGGGGACAGGAAAGTTAGAACCTCTATGGCATGGTCCTTACATCATGAAGCGTGTCCTACATAGAGGTGCCTACGAATTAGTAGATCATGATGGAATTTCCTTAGGAGAGCCCCGAAACGGTCTTTACCTTAAAAAGTACTATGCTTAGATCGCCTAGCACCTGTACTTTGTACATTATTGTATTTTAGTTTGGTGTGTCTATTTCTTTCATGTGCTTGAGTCTTTATTGTTGCCACTCATGACTGTGCTTGTGTTTTCATGTGCAAATGATGTCCTCCTTTCCTATCTTTTTCGGGTTCACGGATGGTGCTAGTCGACATACCCGGAACATTGCTTTGGCAGCATGGGTTATTTCCCAATTTGACGAGGTGGTGAATTCAGGAGGTATCTTCTTAGGACCAGCAACCAACAACATGGCAGAATATCACGTTGTCATCGGACTGTTGACCCAAACCTCCTCCCTAGGTATCTCTCGTATCATTGTTTACTTAGACTCCCAACTCGTGGTCTATCAACTCAACCGTATCTACGTTATCCGTAGTCCTATCCTGCTACGTCTCCACCTACAAGTTCGCCGCCTTGAACGAATGTTCGACTACATTGAATATAGACACATTCCAAGAGAACTTAATAGTGTTTATGATTCGTTAGCTAATTATATCATGGATCGGTATCTCGCCCACATATAAGATTTAAGGAAAGAAAAATTGTACATTACATGTAAATTAAAACACATCACAGACATCATCATGTACAAATCATTGGCACCATAAAAACTTG
>ML815234.1:63278-118756 GCA_009831015.1 Picea engelmannii | reverse complement strand
CTGGAATGTTTGGATTACATCAAAAAGCATGTAGAAGAGCAAAATGTCGAGTCTCTAAACCCCTACAACATCGCCTGACAAGGCATACAAAAATTCGATCACCAGAGAGACTCTAATCTCCCCGCACTACATTGTGCTATGAGTAACACATCACCGTGCACACTATGTGCCTCAGCAGAGAATTGATATTCTCTGGTACTCCCACAGTGTGCCTCTGCAGATGTAAAGGCACTTCTCCCCTTCATAGAGGAGGAATTCCCATCGTAAGGCCTTGGAGGTTTCTTTCAACCTCCCGAAGACCTATCACTGGTAATACCAGATCTACTACAACTGGGACGCCCCCGTGACGTCCTGGTATCGGTATATCGTCCGGGCGCACTGCTCCCTTGTCTGCATGTTGAAAACAATACATCTATTAAAAAACTCTTCTACATACCCAAAAAAATATATATACATCAAAAACTTTAAAAACAAAAACTAGACAAGGTATGGCTCAGTATTTTACTTGACACATCCCAGTCTTCCCCCACAGGTAAAATCAAATCCATGCTCCCGCGGAAATCTACCTCAGCATACAAGAAGTCCTATATCTAGAGATATTGTCGTCTCAGCCAGGCAAAGAAATCGCCAGTGAAACGGAACTCTGACTCCGCTACTAACCTTGGAGACAGACTAGTCCACCTCTCCATCCTTGGTTCATCCACTGGCCACACCGCCAATGCTATCTGAGGTTGCATCTGCGGGATGTGCTCCAGAAAAAATGAGACCAAAAATTTTCCATAACCAAACTGTTTATGTCCCATCCGGCACCGTGAAATCTGTTCCTTCACATTTCGAAGGAACCCTGCACTCCAGTTGAACAGCATTGGTTTTAAACACTGAACGCCATAAGCCACCTGCGATCTTGATGCCAGTTGTGCGCTAGTACTACCCATCACACTCGTGATGGAAAACAGTATAGACCGGAGGGGTAGCTCTCGGATATCCTTGATAGGGATCCTACCCCCTACCAATCTTGCTCCTGGGATACAATGGCATGCCAGATACACGTCCACTTGCTCAGGTAGTACCCTCTACCCGGAAAAAGATATGGGGACCCCTCTTTTTGAGAGGCCAGTCAAAAAGTACATGTCTTCTAACTCAATGGTTAAAATCTGTGTGCCAACCCAGAATCCTTGCTCTGCAACATCCCATAGGCTGATCATATGCTCAACCAATAAAATCTCTTTCTTCATTTTTTGCAACTTGAAGAACTTGAGTAAGCCACAAGCTCGCAATGTGTCCTGTGTGAGAGGACTCCGCAAGGCAACTAAGTCATCCATCTCATGTTCTCTTTCTTTCCACTCGATCATGGTCGCCGAAATTACCTACAAAACAAAAGAATAAAGAAATTCATTATTTCAACATTTTGGCAATTCTGGCAATTTTTAGAAGCAAGTTAAAACATGAAATCTAAATGTCCACGTCATTTAAAGTGACCACACCCTCTTTTACAACCACCACGCTCTCTCTTAGCCATGCAAACAACAATAAAAATGTTTTAAAAAATCAAAATGACTTCTTTGTGGCTGTGTGGGCATCTGTGAGGATTTTTCGTGGGTTGTTTACCAAAAACAATCCACCCAATCAACTATTGAGCGTTGGCATCTTGGCCATCCACTTCTAGAACATTTTTACAAAAAGAATCCCCCTTTTTCCATCGTTCTTAAAAGAGGTCGATTTTGGTCTTTTTGGGCAATTTAGGGCTTCACATTTTAAATTAAATGATGCGATAAAAATGAATGTTAAACCATGTGTTTGAAAGAATAAGAGATGGACATCTACCTGGTCCAAATGGCAAGCGAAATGGTGAACTGTAGCTCCAGCAGTGAACAAAACAAGATCCACCTCAAAATGAGAATCTCCACTACTCCAAAATCCTTGTGCAAAATGAAATGGTAAATGGAATTTTCATTGTATTGTTATTTATAAATTTCCATTTTTTATAAGGTATAGTCATTTATGGGTTTCTCTAACAATGTAATGGCTTCACTAAACCCCTGGTTTGTAGTTTTGGCATCGTAGGTTTCCTGGCAGTCCTGATGGATTATTTACCTTGTCGCACTTACGAGCATAGTATTAGCTCGTTCTCAAGCTCGATAATATGAGAACGCAATCGGATAAACTTTTATCTCTTTTTCAGACTCGTACAGATACACAAACACATGAAAAAGGAACCCCCCTGGAGTCTCCTTTAAACCCTTTTCAAACTCTCTAAATATGAAAAGATTGTCGAGTGACCTTGCTTCCTTTCACACTCGTTAAAAGGTTAGAAAGGGCATCTTTCAAGCGATAGTTTATCTCTTTTTTGGTCTTGTTAGACTACTGTACGAAAAAGGAACTAAGAGAGTTCTCTTTTAAGTGTTTTTCCAAACTCTATAATCCTGAAAAACCTTCGAGTTTTCTATCTTTGGACTCGTTAAAGCACACATCGACAGGCCCATACGGGACCAATCCCTTACTTCTTCCGGTTCGTTAAACAAAGGAAGAGGAACTTACCGAGGGTGAGTTATATCGATCATGTGTTATCCTCCTCGAGCTCATTAAATCAAAAAGAGGTACTCGTCTATCTGGATGGGGGAAAAAATTGAAAGGAGCAAGCCAAGCAGTCTCTTAGGAACATTATCCAGCGATTTTTAGAGTCTCCCTTGAACACGGCACTTTGTCATCTGCATGCATCATAATTCGCTGAACCTCTGCACTAAGCCAATGCTTTGAGTTCCTTTCACTCTTTCAGGTCACCCGACACAAGTCACAGTATCCACTGCATAGTTTTGGTCCATGTCATGTTTTGCTGTTATGCCTCAGTGTTCAAGGGAAGTATCCACCTCGAGAGTCAGCCATCCCAAATATCTTTCCTTAAAACCTGTGTCAGTCCATGTTCGTTTGATCCACCAATTACATCTCTATGTCTATTTCATGTCGTTGATGGGGGATACATCAAGGCCCTCCCTCGACAAGTCTATTCCCATCGACTTCAACACATCATCCGGGAATCAGGCCTAGAAACCAGTTAGTACTTTGGGACCTGCATGCCTCAATGGCAGGCCTCCTCACATTCGACAGTAGGTTTACATCATTGACCTCTGATCGAATGATTCCATGGGTGTTCGACCTCAGCTCATCTATTCACATTCGCTGGAATGTACTAAGGTACCTTGGGAATCATTGACATTAATGGTGATTTCCCTCGCACTTGTTAACGGTTCACACCATTGGCCGGTAATCAAGTGGTTTCTGCCATGTTTGACATCAGGACATCTATTCACATGGTTAGAATCGTACCACGTTGAGATCAGTAAGAAGACCTTGGGTTGAGTAATCACTTTGATAGATGCTTTTCCCAGGTTGCAAAGGAGTTTCTATTAGACATATGACACATACACTGTTACATAGATCCACTTTGTATTGGTCGTGGATATGTCTTGTCATCTCGTAGATCCACTGTGTATTCTTCATGGCTACTATCAGTCTGAGTCATCAGAGTATAGATCCACATTGTATCTTCGGTGGCTATACCTTCTTATCAATACAATTATGGATCCGCAGTGTATTTTATGGCGGCCATATCTTGCAAGTCTTGATCACCCAAGCATAGGTATGTCTGCCTTGGGTTTTGAAATAGGTCATGTAGTTTTATTTTATGTTTGTGTGCATCTTCCGTCAGGTTCTCCGAGTCTATACCTTTGCTTGAGCATCTACAAAGCATTTCAGTTATCAGTTCGCATCTTCTAACTTCATACTTTGGGGGGAAATCTGTTACACCTCAATATTGCTCACTTAGATAAGTGTCATAAGTGTCGCATGTTCCTTACAACTTTCACAAGTGTCGCAAGTTGTTCACAAGTGTTGCAAATGTTGTTCAAGCATACTTCCATAACGACAACACTAAGGTAGCACCTAAGACATCTCATACACTTGATTTGAAGGAGGAAAATGATTGACTGAAGTCAAGGAACTTTTATCACCTGAGAAGAGCTCTTAAACAAAGGTTTTGAAGGTGAGCGCTCCCCTACATCAGCCTTAGGAGCACTGACGCTCCCCTATAAGGTCTCAAGGAGCGTTATAACGCTTGTCTTCCCCTCAGAAGGAGCGCTATCCATATTTGGAGTGCTGACGCCCCCCTCAAGCTTCCTAGGGAGTGTTATAGCGCTCTGATGCCCCTTTTGAGGGAGCGTTGTCTAATCTGAGGCAGTACTTGGCCCGTTGAGGAAAATAAGGGGAGGATATCTCAAGTTTAGAATGCAGTTGCATTCAAATTCTTGGTTCCATCAAAATATCCTTGATCCAAGAGGGAATTCCTCAACTTGTTCTAAAGATAACTCAAGAGATTAAGCTCCTCTTAACCTATATAAGAAGGCTCTATGGTGGTGAAAGTGAGGAAGGATTGCTAGCATGAAACCTATGATCTCATAGGAAACACATAGTCTGTTAGAGGAGAGTAATCAGTGAAGCTGCTATCATCTAGGTTGTGGATATTTCGAGCAAGGGTTAGACGAAGGGGACTTGACGAAGCTGTCGCATTCACATCTATGATTGTAAGTACTGTTGTCGTCATTCTCATTAATATGACACGCTTGACCTGTTTTTTTCTAGTTTGTGTCTGATTTCACATGAACCTATCATTGATAGATAGATCTGTTTTCAAGCTAACATCAATAGAGTAGGAAGTGGTCGTACTTTGTTTGTCTATAGGACTCATCGAGGAGTGAGAGTTTGGAGCTCGATTTGGAGCATGCAGGGAAAAACATCGATAAAAAGGTACTGCCATTCTTCTTCCTTCTTGTGTATTAGTTTGTATGGATTTGAAAGGAAGTCAGTGTCCACGTTAAGCATTTTCTGTCTTAGAGTTAGGGTCTATCTCTTTGAGGCAATCTACCTATCCACAAGGAGATTTTCCTACAACAGCGTCACCTAAACAGATACCTCCTGAAGATAGCAACTGGCCTTGATGCGTCAAAATCACCCAAGCTGTGGAAGTCAGCCTCTGAGTGTGTCAGCTAGCATCATCCGCAAACCCAATGAATACCTCCGATTCACTTGACATTTGCCACAATGAAAAAGATGATATAAAAAACAACACGTCCATAAAACAAAAAGAAAAAAAGTAACTATATAAATACTATACATATGTACAATAAGTCACCCCAAGGTGACCCACCTACGAGTAATACTTCTTGAGGTAGATCCCATTTTTAGGCGTTGCCAAAGAATTTCCCTCAAAGTCCACCAGACGATAAGTGCCCTTCTTTAGAACCTCCTTCATGATGAAAGGTCCAAACCACATGGGTTTGAACTTGCCTACCCCTAGGGGGTCCTTATCTTGGTCATAGACCAAGACAAGGTCGCCTTCAGAGAAAATCCAAGGACAAACGGACCAATCATACTGACACTTGAATTTTTGTTTGTGAGCCTCATTGGCCAAGGCTGCATCCCGATGTTTCTCATTGAGTTGCTCAAGATATAATAAACGCTCTTCAAGCGGTGAAGTGTCTGGCAATAACTGTACTGCCAACTTTAGGGACAGGATTTGGCACTCTATAGGCAAAATTGCTTTCATCCCGTAAACAAGTTGAAAAGGTGAGAAACTGGTTGCTGTCTTAACAGACATTTGGTAGGCCCATAATGCCGAGTACAACATCAAATTCCAATTTGACTTGGCCGAATTGATCGTTCATTGTAGAATAGTCTTAAGGGGCTTATTCACATCTTCCACCTAACCATTCACTTGTGGGTGGTAGGGTGATGAATTTTCCTGTCTCAACCAAATATTTGATGTTAACTCAGACATCATTTTATTCTAAAAGTGACTGCCATGGTCAGTGACAATCTCTCTTGGGACGCCAAACCTTGCTATTATCTGGTTAAACAAAAAAAGAGTTGTTGTCTCACCATCATATTTAAACATTGGCATAGCCTCGACCCACTTCGTGAAGCAGTCTATTGCTACGATGATATAATGGTGCCCCGTTGATGAAAGGGGGTTGCATGTAGTGTAATCAATCCCCCAGTTGGTGAAGAGACCAACTGTGATGATGGGAAACATGAGAGTGGGGTGTTCCCTCATCTTCCGAGAGAAGATCTGACACGGGTGGCACTTCTTTACCAACTCAACACAATCTTTGATTAATGATGGCCAAAAGTAACCGGCTTGTAGAATCTTTTGGGTTGTTTCCAACCCAGACAAATGACTTCCACATGCTCCAGTGTGACAATCATTAAGCACGATTTCCTCTTCTTCATGACTGAGACACCAACAAAGGATGCAATCTACACCTCAATGATACAGAGTGTCCTCGAGTATGAGATAGTTCTTGGCATGATGGCTTATATGACGACACTCATCATGAGAAGCAGAGGTGGGTCACTTCAAATTCTGGAGATAGACTAGTATATCTCCATACCAGGGATCCAAAGATGTGATAAAAAATATGTCTCCTTTGATAGGGGACTCCTCGGGTATAACATCACCTGATTCGATCGAAAGTTCCAAGATGAGTTCCGTGAAGACCAACGAATTTTTGAATTCCACCGAAACAAAATCCAAGTCAAATTCTTGGAAGATAACTATCTATCTACTGATCTTTCTGTCGATTACACGTCGTATCAAAACGTATTGAAATGGATTCACAATGGAAATGATGGTGGTCTTGCGAAACAAGATATAATGACAGAACCATTGGACAGCATGAACTGCTGCCAATGCAAGTTTTTCAATGTGGGAATAATTGAGTTCTGGCCCAACCAGGCCTCGGCTCAGGTAATAAATCACGTATTCTTCGAGCAAATCATCCTTTTGAACCAAGACCATACCAATGGTTGACTCCGTAGCGGCCAAGTACAATAAGAAATCTTTATTATAATTGGTTGGCTAAAGCAGAGGGGAAGACATGAGGGTGCATTTGAACGCTTCGAAAGAGCGTTGAGCATATTTTTCCTAATGAAAAGGAACGTCCTTCTTTATTAAATGCATGAAACCCTTTGTGATATCGGCATAGTTTGTGATGAAACACCGTAAAAAGTTTTCTTTTCCTTGTAAACTCTGAAGCTGAGGGACTGTGCACGGGGGAGGAAACTGAACTATTGCCTCAATCTTTAGAGGATCGACCATGATCCCTATTGTCGAAACTATGAAACCAATCAGATGACCCAATGTTATGAAAAAACTACATTTGTTTGGATTCAAGCGAATCCGGTAGTAGTGACATCACTCAAATATGAGTCAAAGGTGTGTGGGATGATCATCTCTCTTACGATATCATGATGTTAAATCATCAAGATAAGCCTCGACTATGTGTTTGAGATCGTGGAAAGAAAAAGACATGGCCCACTGAAATGTAGCTCCAACATTTTTCAGAGAAAAAGGCATCTTATGATAAGCGAATGTACCCCACGAGCAAATGAAAGCGGTTTTGTATTGGTCTTCAGGCTTGATCCATATCTGATTGTATCCCGAAAAACCATCCATGAAAGAAAATACCTCACAACCTATGCATTCATCAAAAATCAGGTCAATAAATGGAGTGGGGAAATTATCCTTTGGACACGCCTTGTTCAAATCACGGAAGTCTATACATACGCGAATCGTACCCTATTTTTTATTAACCAAAACAGGATTTGACACCCATTGAGTCAATTGGATGGGGTAGATAAAACATGCTTTGAGCAGTTTCTCTACTTCAACCTTAATAATTGCTTATTTCTTAGGATTGACCAGATGAAGCTTCTTCCGAACTGGCTTAGCGTCAGGATATGTCGTGATTTTGTGTTCAACAATTCTTGGATCTATGCCTAGAATTTCCTCATAAGACCAGGAAAATGCGTCATAGAATTCTTTAAATAAATCCTTGTATAATCAAATCTCCTCTAGGGAGAAGTCCGCTCTGATGAAGACATTCTCCATTATGCCAGGGGTTCTGGACATATAAATAGGTATTGTTTTAGCGATGGTTGCCATATTTCCTTCATCGTAAACTACATGCGTAGCCAAAGGATTGATAGGACAAGACCTATCCCTAGTCATAGTCAAAGTGAATTCACCTTCTTCAATTCTTCTTAACTATGGGAGCAAATAAGATCTGTGATGGAGATCATCCTAGGGTCTGTACGGACTAGTCATTGCCTCAATAATCACCTCATCTGAGGGAAAGACTAAGTCTAAAGAATCAGTATCAGTGACGGAACCTTGAGCCCAAATAGGCTTGAGAACCGGATCTAACTCTTGTGTGGGAGTCGGATCAAGATCGATAGAATCTTGTTGGACTATAGAGTATGCAACCTCTACCGCAGAAAAGGGCAATGCCATGCCATGGTTCCCTATCCCTTCCATCATGGCTGATGGGGAAGGAAGAGTCCAAGGATCATCAAAGTAAGTCGTACAAAATGACGAGACTTGAAAATTTTCAACCTTAGGCCAGTCAGGGACAGTCGATATGAACTTAACATCACCGGAAGGAGGTGGGTAATCAAAAGTACCCATCAAAGGTGGGCACAAACCAACCCCTATGTTGACGATGTTGGGTTGAGGGTTATCAATCATCGAGACCATGGATGTCCTCGATGAAGGGTCAGGACGGGAGAAGGACAACTGATCAATGGACATGATCTAGCCCTCATGTGGAAACAACAAGACCTGGAAACCTATATCGACCACTTCCTACATAGCATAGGTCCAACTCCTTACTAACAAGATATTGTAGTTGAGAGATGCATCGACCACTTCAACCTCGACACACACGGTCTTCCCCCCTAACTGCATGGGGAAAGAGGGGATGATTCCATGTGGTCGAAACAAATGACCTTCAAAAGAGGTAAGAAGAGTAGGTGATAGAGACAAAATGGGTTGGCCAATGGCCTTCCAACATTCCAATGACATCATGCATGTCGAGGCACTCTCATCAACCACCATGTAGAAAATTTTCTAGGTAAAAGTTTTAGTGGTGTAAGCCACGACTATCTAAAATGCCACGTGGTAGGGGAGACGAGGTTTTAAGTCGGTCCTATCAAGAATGATCGTTCCTAGATTACAAGTCTCAGTAGATCCTAAGGTAGCTAACAGAGCCTTTCTCTGGGAAGGGCAGCTCTAGAGGACCTCCAAAGCAGACAATGCGCAATGGGTTTGTGAAAAATCTTCCACTACAGAGTAGTTATGGGTCGACCTTACGTTTGGACTCTGGGAAGATTTCTTGAACGCACCTTTGGGGATGCATGTTAATGTTTATCCCAACGTATTCTCAATCTGGAGAGGAAGAGGTGGGTTTTCGGCTTCTTTACCCTTCTCAGAGGTGTTTGGCATTTCGTTGTTGTGTGTCCTAGTCGCTATATCAATGTTACCTTTCAACATATACATGTTTGTGGGTGATGGATTACTTGAAGACAGAGGAGGTCCATGACTACCTCCATCCACGCTTGAAGAGGCTTGAGTTAAATTTTTCCCATGTGGAAATGGGTTCATTAACACAGTAGCCTGTTGTTGTCCCAATAACTTCTGGGCCTCCGCAAGCTGAGGGAACAGGAGAGTAAAATGTTCTTCCATGAAAAGGTTACACAGATACTTTGACTTCTTCTTTTCTATGTTTCCCCGCTGTCATTATTGGTAGGTTTCTTATCCCCCTTACCCTTATTTCATTGTTTCTTCTTTCCGTCATGATGCTAGGTGGCCTTCGGGTTTGTCGATTTCACATTGTGTACATCCAACGTTTGAGTAGGGGGAGCAACAGAACCAGTGGTCTGGTTAGCCATTCTCTGTTGTATTGACAATTGTTGTAATTGATTTGACAGCTGATCAATGGGCTTCATTTGCGCTAAACCAACAATACCATCGACATGTGGTCTATATATCTGTATGGTCTTGTCAAGTATTGACCGTGGTGTATCTGGAAAAACTTCATAAAGTAAACCAGACTCAGAGTAAATCAGCTCTAGTTGTTGAGCTCTCATTATCACTTCTTCTTCTTAAAAGACCCCTGATGTTGCTACGTCTTTGGATAACTGAGGTACCAAAGACTTAAGGAACCACTCAAGCAAGAATGTTGGTGGGACTGGAACTTTTATCAAACTCTTATAGCATCTCCATTCTCAGATATGATTTGAGATATGGTCTGCCTTTGTCTGCTCAAAGTTGGCTAGCCAATTCGCCAAAGGTGGATTATCTTGAGTAGTCGAGCTCAATGTACCATTTTGCAGCACTTCCAATGAGAGTGTGTTGAAACAAATGCAACTGGACGAAGTCATCTCTCAATGAGTTGGACAAGCACCATAAATGGAAGGTAGTCACATGATCACCTGGATCTTCATTAGGATTAGCTTTGAACATTGGAATTTTTTAAGGTAGCTTGGTCGGAATAGGAGGCCAATGTGGATCGTGACAGATGGGGTCATTCAATAACCATGTCAAATATGGCAAGTGCAAAGTTGCCAGAAAAAGTACTTTGGGTTGTTGATTATAACCAGGGAAAAAGGAGCCTGGAGTTTGGCTGGCACCAAGTTTCCAGGAAAAGTTAGGTTATTGGTCAGGGTTCTGGTAATAACCATGGTCATGACTAGTGTACGGGTTCTTCACTTGTTGAGACTTCATCAGCTGACTCCCATAATAAGACATAGAAGGTTGGGCTTGCATTGTATTCCAAGGATTTTTGGAAAGGTTGCCCCCTGCCAATCTAAAGGGCATAGATCCTGAGCCTCTCCCGAGGTTCCATTGGCTATGGAAGGGGTTTCCCCTGGTCGGCATCCCTAACGAGGGAACTAATCGCTGCCATGGATTCCAAGGTCCTTGTGAGGAAGGAATTCCTGAGTTTTCCCCTTGTGCAAGAATAGTACCTTGCATAGGATTTTGTTGTCCATAACTGAGGTTGCCCCCGGCTGAGACAACAGCTGACGAAAATGTGTTTTTACCAAACGCGTCGAACAAAGAGAATGAAGTTGAACCTCCTGGCATGCTATAAGAAGGAAGTCCTTGACTACCTTCTCCAAATGAACTATGGTTTACGTTCGACCCAGTGGAGTGCTAGTGAGCACCACCGAGCAAAGGGGACGAAGGAGGTATATGAACCCCTCTGTAAGGGAAGGCGTTATAGGGAGCTGAAGTGCCCCCCATGGATCCTTCTAGAGTAGCTTTTGATCTCCCTACCCCCAGACCTAAATTTTGTAGAGTACAGTAGGAAAGGACAAAGTTTGTATAAAAGTTAGGCAACTCATATAAGAACAGAGGGCTTGTCACACTCTAGGTGAAAGGAGAAGTGATCTCCACTATAGATAGGATCAGATCATTTCCTGAGGTAGACTTGGTCGAGACTATAGTGGTCCAGATCAAGGACGGTTGGTTAGGAGGCGGAAAATCCCATGTAGTGACAGTCGTAGAGGGAGTATGAGGATTCCCTGAAGAAGTAGCAGCATTTTCCTCCATTGCTTCTTGTGACACTACCTGATGCTCATAAGGGTCAACTTGTACGATGATGGGTGTCGATAGATCAGTGGTTGAAGGGTTATACAGACCAAAATCTTCCGCTACAAAGTTAGAAATGGTTGGTTCCTTCAGAATCAAATTTTCTCCTCTCGAAGATGGGTCGGGTGTAGTTTCTTATGGCCTGGTCACCTCGAAAGACCCTTGCTGGTCTAGTATTCTCCTTAGCGGTGGCAGGGGTGGATCTAGATCAACTGGCGGTAGGCCAAGAAGCCATCATGACCGGCAGGGATCCTGATCCTCCACGGAGTGAGAAGATCAATGAAACACTAGGGCTTTATATTAACGTTAAAGACTAGCACACACTAGAAAAATCTCCTATGAGATAAGACAAGCAGATCACTAGCTAGTTGGAAGAACAGTTACACCATCCAACACTAGAGAAACTTACTGGTGCAAGTGAAACTCGAATACAGAAGCACCCTCTGGGTATACTCTACAAAGCATGGCTCGATGTCTGTCCTAGGTACTGCGATATAACCCCACATTCACCTATGTAAGTCACTAAAATAAGGGAAACTAGGTTTCTAGCGCATGAATAGTCACCAGGCGGGTACATTCGATAGTCAGGTGGACCATAATGAGCAGGGTATCAAGCTCGAAACCTATCAATGGTATCGAAAGAAAGTGTCCTGGAAGATGACTAAGGACCTCGAATGGATTCTAGACCCATGAAGCTTCGTGGAAAATGCGATCAACAGAATCCCAAGATAAGCCCTCTATATGTGTTCCCCACTATGCTTGGTTCGACTTTGGAGGGGTTATCTCTGCTACCTTTCCACATGCGACCTCATGTTTAGCCCCTATGTTAGATTGGGGTCCCAACTAACTTTCATGGTTACTGTACTTTTAAGCACTCCCTAGCACAGACTCTATGTTTGTTTTTGTATCCTTGAAGAGTTTCCTCTCCAATCCTAAATCAAGGCTCTAGGCTAGACTAAATTGATGGACCCTACAAACACAAAGTCTAATAACTTTTAATTAAGCATTAATTTTAGTGGTTGTCTTAAGTCAAAGGGAACGGAAGTGAAACCAATTATGTTCTTTAAGAGACAAAAGAGAAGAGCATAAAATGAAACTGAAAACAAACTACTTCTTCTTCACAATTAAAGATTTGCCAATTTAAACTCTTTAACCAAACTTTTTCGTAACTTCTTTTCTCAGATCTTTGAAAGGAAAACCTAAAACAAGATTTTTCTCGACTACTGTAATATCCCTAAGGCCGAACCCAATTGCAAATGTAAATACAAATGTACATAAGCTAGCGAGCTGATTTGACATCATTTTGTTATGCACATTTCATGGCATAGTATGTGCATGTACTACGCAGTAAAATGAGGAAGTGTGCACATTCTGGGATACCACGCGTAGCATCTTAAGTGAGTGTGATGTAGAGGCCAAGGAGCCTTGTGTATCTGATATATTTTATAGGCTGGTGAGCCATTATTATAAGTTAGGATGCTTATGTTTCGATTAGGCCGGAGAGCCTAGATGTTAGAGGCCAGTGCGCCTATTTTTGTACATATCTCATATTTAATATAAAATACATCGTTGCGCGCAGATCGACCACAATAAAAGAGATGGGGGACTAAACTCCACTAGTTAGGGAAATGGAAGGGGCTAAGTTAAGGAATATTATATTAATATTACTTAAATCATAAAGTATGGATAATGATGTTATCCTAAGTTCTAAGTTGGGGCCAAGTGGGCCAAAGTAGCTTCCAACATGACAAGTGTCAAGTTGGGGGCATGCATGCATATTGTTGGACTTAGTTCATTTCGGGGGATCTCCATCATTCATACCATCATCTTTTCCCTAATTCATCCATCACTAAGATATACAGTCAATCATCCAAGAGTATTGGAGCCATATGGAGCTATCATTTGTATCTTCATGACTTTACCTAAACCCATATCCAGAGCCTTTTGTTGGGTAACTGTTAGCTTGGGAGTGGAAATGACGAAGCGGGTTGTCAGGCCCATGGGATATTAAAGAGGCAGGTTGTCAGGCCCGTGAGAAATTCTCTGGGTGAGAGAATTACTGGGGATTGATTTCTGAAGGTGCTGAACTACAGTTGCAGGGCTCTAAGACTTCCTATCCAGCCTGTTGTTGAATCCTTGGAAGGGAAGTGGGGCAGCCGAGGGAATTTTGAGCAGAGAAGGGGCACACTTCCTTGGGTGGGACAGGCATGTGGGGAATGAGGGACTGCAGGTTGTTATTTGAGTGAGCACTTGAGACGGAGTCTTTCCTGTTTTTCATGAGCCTTTAGCCTGGTTAGGAACCCCTTTACCCGGGTGGAGTTTAGTCCCAGCTCGGGGGTGACTCACTGTTGAGAGTGATGAATAGTGTGGTCTAAGGTTGGGAGGTTCGTGGAAGGTCTACACGCAGTTGGTGATATTCTCGCAAAGATAAGTGTCAATTGTGTGATTAATTTACATGATGCATTGTTATTTACGTGTTATTTTTATGGGTTTATCCTATGTGTGATTATAGTTGTCTGTATGCTTATGGGTATTGCATGTATATGCTACATGTATATGTTTACTATTTTTCAGTGTGAATTCATGCATTTACATAGCATTTTTTTATGTTCACGTTTTATATATATTAAGCTTCCACAAGAGTTATGTGTGTGCATATGATTTAATTGCATGCAGTTAGAAAATTATATGAGACATAACTTAGTTAGGATGCTAAGTATGTTACAGTACGTTCTGCACAAAGAAAAGATGTGTTCTTCGGTGTAGTGTGGCCCAACATGAATGGTCAGGGACATCCCAAATTGGCATATGAGTATGAAAGAGTGTTCAAGAGTAGCATGGCCTAGCCTGTTGAAGGCTGGGAATGTTACAAATACGTTCAGAGCTAAGTAAATCGTCTGAGTGGCATGTCCTGGCCGGTGTGAGGTCGGGGATGCTACAAATTGGTATCAAAGCTTCAGTTTTCAACACTGAGCCTGAATGGGCCGAGAAAGTTGAGTTGAAGAAAAATGTCACTGAGGATTTAATTCGAAGTGGCCAAATTCCAGTTGTAGAGCGTCCATGGAAAAAAGTAACAGCAATTAGGCGGAAATGGGGAAAAGCCCCAGTTTCTGTCGGTGGATTCGTGAGAAAATGGAGAAATTCATCCAAGTGATGAGATATTACTGATTTAATATCTGTCCTAGCAAATTCGAACCTGGAATTGGTCGAATTTGAAGTTACAGTGAAGCCATGACAGATGGAGCGGAAAAGTTAGCATGCTGGTGCACACGGTAAATTGTGGCACCGTGTGAATGAATATGGTGTGCGGGTGTGCACACTAAATTTGGAATTTCATAGATTGCACACACATAAGAAGGTTCATGTGGTGTACACACACAATAAGGGTGCACATGGTGTATGTAGTATTGGCAGAGTGCAGAGGAGTTTGGTTGGAAACACGCAATATGGGTATATGTTGTCGCACAATAGTTTAGTATGTGTGCACAGAATATTGATGCGTGGTGGAGGCATATTGAACTTTAGCATGGTGAAATGCATAGAGAAAAATGCATGTGGAATATCAGTGTGTGATACAACAACTACACGCAATGGGTAATAGTGCAAGAACTAAAACTATGCATGGTAGTTATTGGCGCGCAACACAAAAGTGCATGCATGTTATTGGCATGACAAAGAAGTGATACACAGTGGTTCTAAAGTGCACAAAACATGATTTAACTGTGATGTTGTAGCACATGGAAAATATGGGAGCACATATTGAAACTTGTGCGTAGGAAGTTGTTTGAAGGGGGAAAAACAATAGAAACATTGAAGGGTAAACTATAAGACCCCGACTAGCTCAATGAAGCCATAACTTTATGCTCAAGACTCAGAATTGAGCATGTGAGAAGGCGTTGGAAAGGTCTTGGACAGTGGAATATAATTATCCACCTAGAAAATTGATTGGGAATTCAATGTTTCAAGAAATCAGAAGAAAGTATTCTGATAAATTATTGAACCAAAATGGTTCATATTTTTCATAAAATTGTTGAAATAGTCAGTCTGACAAGTTTTGTTGGCTGCACATTTTGCAAAATTAACAACAACTAGATCAAATCAAGATAAGTTTAGAGTCTAGAGTAATGGAAGAGGCACCAGAAAATTACAGCCAGGAAGATGAAGTCAGAGGGATGTATGTCCATTTGAGCATGGAAGGAACCAACTCCAATGGACATGTTGAAGAAATGGATGAAAACATAAATATGGCAGAGACCATTAAAAATTTACAGAAGGATATTCAAAGCCATAAATTTGATAATGAAAGGCTTATGAGAGGCAAGGAGAAACATGATGAATTCAACATGAAGTTATTGGAGAGCTTGAACAGAATATAAAATAAATTAGATAAGGAGAGTGGCTTGAGCAAATCGGGAAGTCATAAGTCTCATGATGAGAAAAGAAAAAACAAGAAGTGTTAGAAGGCATCACCACCACTCCCTGAGGAATTCCAAAAAGAGATCACACAGCAGCTCAAGTCCATACCCTGTCAGAAAGTATGAGAGGTATGGGGTGGATGAACTATGAGGAGAAATGAACAAAATCAAACCTTCTACATTTAATGATGATAACAAGAAGGATGAAGATGTAGAGACATGGTTGTTGGGCATGAGAAAGTATTTTCAATTGCATAATTATTCCTCTCATGCAGAGGGTAGAATTTCCATATATCAACTCAAAGGAAAAGAATCCATGTGGTGGGATCAGCTTGTGCAGGTGCAACACATCAAAGAGAAAAGTGTTACTTGGAGAAGATTCAAGAATCATTTTGAGAAGAAATACTTGACTAAGAGATACTATGACAAGAAAATGAAAGAGTTCTTTGAACTCAATCTTGGGAGTATGACAATTGAGTAATATGAGAGAAGGTTTCTAGAAATGTTGAAGTGTGTCTCTTTCATCAAGGATGAGATTGTCAAAATTCAAAGGTATTTGAGTGGATTGCAATCATTCATCAGTGACAAAATACAGTATGATGATCCCAATACATTGGAGGAGACCATAAGGCGAGCTAAATTCCTATATGATCAACAAAAATCAAGGCCAACATTCCAAAAATATTGGGAAGACAAAAAGAGATTCAAGATGGATCAAAGGAAGAAGGGGTCTAAGCCACCTTTCTTCAGAAATAGTCCACAGGGACAGAAAACTCCTAAGTAACCCAGAACGATGGGCACAGGAAGTCAAAGTCCAAGGAAACCACCTATTCAATGTTGGGGTTGTAAAGTGGATCACATGTTCATAAATTGTCCTCACAGAAGTGAAAAAGGGAGGATTGTTCATAATGTACAGCAAGCTGAAACAGTGGAGGACATGGGCAGAAAGATACCCAGGATCTATGCAGCCCTAGACAACAAGCAAGCAAAATATCGGTCACATATGATTGAAGTGGAAGGTATGATCAACAACCAAACCATTGCTATTTTAATTGATTCAGGAGCTAGTCATAGTTATATAGATCCTAAGGTGGTGGAAAGTTTGCAATTGCCAAGAAGCAAGCATGGGAAATTTTGGTTGGTGCAGATGGCTACAGGGGCCAAAAGAAAAGTTAATGAGATGGTTAAGTCATGTATTATTGACATGAATGGACTGAACACCCAGGCATATTTGAACATATTGCATTTAGGTTCCTATGACTATCTAATTGGGATGGATTGGGTGGACCAACAACATGCCATCCTAGACTGCCTTAACAAATCATTTACTTGCTTGAATGAGGAAGGGAAACTAAGGAAAGTGCAGGTAATTCCCAGGGAAGTATCCATCAGAGAGATTTCAACATTGCAACTGAAGAAATGTTACATAAAAGGGTGTCAAATAATTGTAGATCATTTGGCTGAGACACCTAGAGATAAGGTGCCAAATTTGGAATATTATGCAGTCCTGGAAGATTTTGAAGATGTGTTCAAGGAGGTACCGGGACTACCCCCAAGGAGGGACATTGATTTCTCTATAAATGTAATGCCTGGAGCAGCTCCAGTATCAAAGACTCCTTACAGAATGAGTACACCAGAGCTAAAGGAGTTGCAAATGCAACTTGAAAAGATTTTGAAGAAGGGGTATATATGCCCAAGTGTGTCACCTTGGGATGCCCCAGTCTTGTTTGTGAAGAACAAAGATGGAACATTAAGATTGTGCATTGATTTCAGATAGTTGAATAAAGTGACTGTAAAGAACAAGTATCCTCTGCAGAGGATTTATGATCTTTTTGATCAATTGAAGGATGCAAAGATCTTTTCAAATATAGATCTCAGGTCAGGATACCATCATGTAAGGATTAAAGAGGAAGATATCAGCAAGACTTCTTTCAAGAAAAGGTATGGTCATTATGAGTTCACAATAGTGCCATTTTGGTTGTCAAGTGCACCAGTTGTTTTCATGTGCTTAATGAATGGTGTTTTCCGAGAATATTTAGACAAGTTTGTCATTGTCTTTTTGGATGACATACTCATATATTCAAAGTCAGAACAAGAGCATGAACATCATTTGAGGATGGTTTTTCAATTATTAAGGGAGCATCAATTGTATGCCAAATTAAGCAAGTGCTCATTTTACCAAAAGCAAATTCACTATTTGGGGCACATCATTTCAAAGGATGGGATAGCAGTGGACCCTGAGAAAATAGAAGCCATTAGAGAATGGCCAATGCCAAAGAATGTGACAGAGGTGAGATCATTCATGGGCCTTGCAGGATACTATAGGAGATTTATAGAAGGATTTTCAAAGATTGCACACCTAATCACTTCATTGCAAAGAAAGGGTGTGAAGTTTCAGTGGACATTGGATTGTGAAAAGAGTTTCCAACACTTGAAAAAATTATTAACAAGTTCTCTAATATTAAAGATAGCAGACCCAAATGAAGACTTCATTGTATATACAGATGCATGTAAAGAGGGACTTGGTGGAGTCCTCAGTCAAAATGGGTTTGTTATATGTTATGAGTCAAGGAAGTTAAAGGAGCATGAAAGAAACTATGCCACTCATGATTTGGAGTTGGCAGCCATACTACATGCCTTGAGGAAATGGAGACACTACCTCATGGGGAAAAGGTTTGAGATGAGGACAGACCACAATGGTCTGAAATATTTGTTTGATCAGCCAACTTAAAATGCTAGGCAAAGCAGATGGTTAGAATTTCTAAGCAAATATGACTTCAATATAAATCATATCAAGGGGAAAGAGAACAAAGTGTTTGATGCACTTAGTAGAAGAGTGCATGAAATGCATGCAACAACCATTAGCATGTATCAATCAGATTTGAAACACATAATTATAGAGACTACCAAATCAGATTTACAATACAAGGATTTAGTGGAAAAATTACAACAAGGTAATTTGCAGAAGAAAATTGAAGAATACGAGCTGGATGAGGATGAAATTCTCATATACAGGGGAAGAATTTATGTACCAAATTCTCGAGAATTGAAAAATCTGATACTGAGGGAAATGCATAATGTGCCTTATGTTGGGCACCCAAGATATCAAAAAACTATTGCAGCTGTCAAGAGCCAATATTATTGGTCAGGCATGAAGAAAGAGGTTGTTAATTTTATTGCCAGATGTTTGAAATGTCAAAAAGTAAAGGTTGATCATAGACACCCAGCTAGTTTGCTACAGCCATTACTCATTCCTGAATGGAAATGGGAAGTTGTAACTATGGATTTCATTACCAAACTGCCTAGAACAAACAAGCAACATGATTCTATCATGGTAGTGGTGGATAAACTTACTAAAGATGCCCATTTTATTCTGGTTAAGCTCACTCACAAAGAAGAAAACATTGTTGATGTTTATATGAGGGAGATTTCTAGATTATATGGCATACCCAAGACAATTGTGTCTGGCAGAGATCCAAAATTTACCTCAAAATTTTGGAAGGGATTATTTAATGGATTTGGAACAAATTTGAATTTTAGTACAGCTTATCATCCAGAAGCAGATGGACAAACAGAGAGGGTGAATCAAGTGATTGAGGATATGTTGAGGATGTATGTGATGGATAAACCATCAAAATGGGAAGACTACCTACACTTGGTAGAGTTCACTTATAACAATGGGTACCAAGCATATCTAAAGATGAGCCCCTTTGAGGCAATTTATGGTAGAAAGTGCAACACACTGGTAATTTGGGATAACCCAGCAGATAGAGTAGTGGTTGGGCCAAATTTTCTCAGGGAAATGGAAGAGCAAATGTTGAACATAAAACAAAATTTAAAGGTTTCCCAAGATAGGCAAAAAAGTTATGCTGATAAGGGTAGAACTCACAGGGAATTTAAAGTGGGCGACCATGTATTCTTGAAAGTGAAAACCAACAGAAGTTCCCTGAAGTTGGGAAATTGTTCAAAGTTGGAAGCTCCCTATTGTGGGTCGTTTGAAATCCTAGAGAGGATTGGTCCAGTATATTATATGATTGCATTGCCTGCATCTATGTCTATTCATAATGTATTCCATGTATCCTTGATAAAGAAATATATACCTGATGTTAATCATGTTATTGATTGGAATGTGATTCAAGTGGAGCAAGAAGGCACTTTTCAAGTGTGTCTGGTGTGCATTCTGGACCACAAAATCAAACAGCTCTAGAATCGATCCATAGGGCTTGTAAAGGTCCAATGGACCTGGTACAGTCCTAAGGATGCTACTTGGGAGCATGAGGATGTAATGCGGGAAGAATACCTGCATCTTTTTGAGGATTTTGAAATTTAGTTGTACATGGGTACATGATGCACTAAGGACAGTGCATAAATAAGGGGAGGGGATTGTAATATTCCTAAGGATGAACCCAATTGAAAATGTAAATGCAAATGTGCATAAGTTGGTGAGCTGATTTGATATCATTTTGGTATGCACATTTCATGGCATAGTATGTGCATGTACTGCACAATAAAATGAGGAAGTGTGCACATTTCGGGATACCGTGCACAAAATCTTAAGTGCGCGCGATGTAGAGGCCAGGGAGCCTTGTGTATATGATTTGTTTTATAGGATGGTGAGCCAGTATTATAAGCTAGGATGCTTATGTTTCGATTAGGCTGGAGAGCCTATATGTTAGAGGCCAGTGCGCCTAATTTTGTACATATCTCATATTTAATATAAAATACATCGATGTGCGCAGACTGGCCATGATAAAAGAGATGGGGGACTAAAATCCACTAGTTAGGGAAAGGGAAGGGGCTAAGTTAAAGAATATTATATTAATATTTCTTAAATCATAAAGTATGGATAATTATGTTATCATAAGTTCTAAGTTGGGGCCAAGTGGGCCAAAGTAGCTTCCAACATGACAAGTGTCAAGTTGGGGGCATGCATATATATTGTTCAACTTAGTTCATTTCGAGGGATCTCAATCATTCAGGCCATCATATTTTCCCTGATTCATCCATCACTAAGATATACAGTCAATCATCCAAAAGTATTGGAGCCATATGGAGCTGTCATTTGTATCTTCATGACTTTACCTGAACCTGTATCCAGAGCCTTATGCTCAGTAACTGTTAGCTTGGGAATGAAAATGAAGAAGCAAGTTGTCAGTCTCATGGGATATTGAAGAGGCGGGTTGTCAGGCCCGTGGGATATTGAAGAGGTGGGTTGTCAGGCCCGTAAAAAATTCTTTGGGTGAGAGAATTGTTGGGGATTGATTTCCGAAGTTGTTGAACTATAGTTGCAGGGCTCTGAGACTTCCTATCCGGCCTTTTGTTGAAGCCCTGGAAGGGAAGTGGGGCAGCTGAGGGACTGTTGAGAAGAGAAGGGGCACACTTCCTTAGGTGGGACAAGCATGTGGGGAATGAGGGACTGTAGGCTGTTAGTTGAGTGAGCACCTGAGACAAAGTCTTTCCCGTTGTTCATGAGCTTTTAGCTTGGTTAGGAACCCCTTTACCCGAGTGGAGTTTAGTCCCAGATCGGGGGTGAATCACTGTTGAGAGTGATGAATAGTGTGGTATAAGGGTGGGAAGTTCATGGAAGGTTTGCACGCAGTTGGTGATATTCTCACAAAGATAAGTGTCAATTGTGTGATTAATTTACATGTTGCATTGTTATTCACGTGTTATTTTTATGGTTTTATCCTATGTGTTATTATAGTTGTTTGTATGCTTATGGGTATTGAATGTATATGTTTATTGTTTTTCATTGGAATTCATGCATTTACATAGTGTGTTTGTATGTTCATGTTATATATATATTAATCTTTTGCAAGAGTTATGTGTGTGCATATGTTTTAATTGCATGTTGTTAGAAAATTATATGAGACATAACTTAGTTAGGATGCTAAGTATGTTACAGTACATTCCTCACAGAGAATGAATGTGTTCTCTGGTGTAGCGTGGCCTGGCATGAATGTTTGGGGATGTTCCAAATTGGTATCTGAACATGAAAGAGTGTTTAGGAGTAGCATGGCCTGGCCTGTTGAAGGCTGGGAATGTTACAAAGATGTTCATACCTAAGTAAAGTGCCTGAGGAGTGGCATGTCCCGACCGGTGTGAGGTCGGGGATACTACAACTACGAGCTATTTAATGTCCTAAGTATTCAAATAAAGAACTTAAGAAAAAATGTATTTTTCCTTCATAAATAAAACAACTGACCTAAACTACTTTTACCAAAAAAGAAACGAAAAAATATTTTTTTTTATTATTTTATGCTTCAAAACAAGAAACTTGAAAATGAATTATTTTCTTTTCTTCTAAAGAAAAAAAGGGAAAAATGTAGACAAGACAAGACCAAGAAATGACTTATGGCCCACTACGGATCACAGGGAGTCACTGAAAATACCAAACAGGTAGATCAAAACAGACTCACAAGCTCGTCTAAAAACCCTAATAAAGAAAACACAAGAAATGTTTGATAAAAAAAATCTATATTGAGTTCATACCTAGGCTACAAATTGTTATAACAGAGACCAGGACTAGATCAAGAAAACCCCTGAGAAGTATGACTTCTGACAGGGAAGAGGATGACTGCCTCTTCTTTAAAAAGTATTTTCTCAACACAGGCATGCTACTGACACTTTAGTAGCCTGCGTATGTACCTATGCTATCTAAAGGTAGGGTGCGTATGTACACATGTAGACCCACTACGGGTCACATACAACTCTGTAAATTTCTAAAAAAAGAAACAATAGTCAAGCTGTCAAGGCAAGGAATATTGGTATGGAAGACCAGAATCCCTTAAAGGCTTAGACACTTATAGAAACTCAAAAAGGGAAATTAAACCAATTAAATCACCCTAAAAGAATATCCCCAAAAAACCTTAGAGGTTTCCCCAGTATGGTCGCCAATTATGCTATAGCGGGAAAACCCCCTACGAACTACACTACGGTTCTCAAGTGCAGGTAGACTTAACCGTCTAAAGTCTCCTACTTTTAACAACTATCCCAACATTACCCCACAATCATATTGTTGGCAACAGAAGTCACCCCTGGATTGCTAGCAGGAGCAGAGCCCGACGCCCATCAGTTTTATGTCACAGTGGTTTTTTATGGGTGATCAAATGGACAGAGACTCGGGGAAATGTCACTCTAACTCAGAGGCTGGGTCCAGCATGTATGAAACAAAGGAGGTCTTGATCTAACTTCAATCAATGGGTTGATTAAAGGGTGAACAGGTGGAAGACTTGATAAGAAGAGTGGACAAACTACTTCGGGCAACAGGCTTTCAGCAATTTGTAGAAGAAAAACCCCGAATGCAAGCTCCTCTGGTTCAAGGCTTCAAGATACTGAAAAGGGACTTGACTGGATTCTCCAATTCCAAGTCATTCAGCGTTAGGAAAATCACAAGGACTGGTCAGAGACAATGCAACTGTCACAATGATCAAATTCTACATCATCCTATAACAGCTACAACTCGACTGGATTCTCCAATTCCGAGCTTCTCTAACACATTTTAAACAAAGACATGAAAGAAACTGACATTCATAAGGCAAGAAGTCTCGAGAGTTCATACATAACCGGAGATAATAGTGCTTCATTAAAGCTTTACAACCGGGAGCCTTGCTCAACCATCGATCCCCTACAAAATACAAAGACTGAGTTTATATACTAAGAGAAAATCGCCTAACAGAGGCATGCCCAGTCGCCCAAGGCTTGGTGTCTCTTCAGTCAAACTCATACTGATATCTTTCTTTAAGTGCCATATTAACTACACATGGCCCTTGTAAGGAGGGAAACTGAACCATTAAGTGTTGGGCTAGTGTGCACAGACTTCTCTGTCGAGTCGAGGACTTCGGCATGGCATTTTTGAGAAACTCGATACATAGGACTTCCTCGGGCAGATGGTTTACCAGACCCTCCATCCCCTCACTTAATGAATGAAATGAGGTTTCAACCACCTGCTCTTGTCATCATTTACTTCAGACGGGAAACAGGACCGAGGTCAGATCAAAAGGCACTTGGAGGTCGCGGCAATTCCTTCTGTGAATCATGCATGGCGTCTTCGGCCTTTCCTGAATAGCTTTTTCCTTCACAAGTGACCATGGGCTGTGACCGCGCACTTATTCCCAAAGCGCTTTCGGCGTTCGCGAATGGAAGGAGTTAATCCTTTCTTCTTGAAATCGCGATGAGCGAAACGCTGAGACGGATTTAATCTGGCACCACGCGCCCTCTGGATCTGACGATCCTAACTTCACCCGACACTGCTGTGGGCCCCAGGTCCTGAATGTTCTCGCTACTTCGCGTATCGGGATATGATGGAGCTGTTTTTTCGCGTTGGAGTTGCGATGAGCGAGGCGTCGAGATGGCTCTACTTGCTGCCAGGTGTCCCCTCTAGATGGATGGTTGAGATCTTCTCAGCAATACTGTGGGCCTTGGCCCTAGACGCCTTCGACACTTCATGTCTTGCGGCTGGGAAGAGCTAGTCCTTAGGCTTCAAAGTCGCAATGGGCGAAAAGGCGAGGTGCCTAATCGCGCACCATGTGTCCCTCTGGATGGATGGCTGAGATCTCCTCAGCAATACTATGGGCCCCTTTTACTGTTGGTGCCCTCCACATGTAACTATCGGCTAATTCTTAAGAGCTAGCGCCTCTCACAACTCGCGATCTTGCGCAACCAAAGGATATGGTCTGCCCTCCGAACTCACGAACCCCGAGTTCAAGAAATGAACCCACGCATCAACTGATCATGATCAATGACCCTTGTTACTTTGCGAGTTCTCCACGGAGACTTCTGACCATTCTCCCCTTTGAAAACTTCTGCGCTATCCTTGGCGTGACTCAGCTAAGTGCAATTACCCATCGACCGTTGATCTACTTCACAAAATAGACCTTGGATGCTGCCGATGACACTTTGCCCGCTCGCTTGACCTGCTACTTGGAAAAATAGGGATTCCCCTGTGTTGCGCTTGAGCATTTCGTGGAACTTGCAATCTCGAATTCTCTCGAACCCATGATAAGAATTATCGCTAACATTAGGCTCCATGGGGGATAGAGTTGTCCCTGTGATGCTCTAAGAACTCCTTCTGCAGCTTCAGTGCCTTGCTATTGGGCTATGGAGTCACTTATTAGGCCGAAAACATGCAAAAAGAAACTACACAAAGGACTAAAAGACAATATTTACAAACAGAGGAGCAATCTAAGGCTCAAATAAAATATTTTTTCAGAAAATGCCCATTCACTGGGCTGTTGAAAACCTCTTCACCCTCCAGATCCTGCAACCCATATGTGTTGTTGGAGAAAATCTCAGAGATTTTAAAGGGGCCGATCCAAAGGGCGTCGAACTTGTTGTGCTTGCCTTTATCCTGTCTGGGTGCATCCCACTTAAATACCAAGTCCCTGATCTCGAACTCCTTTTTCGTGACTTTTCTGTCAAAAGCCTGCTTGATCTTCTGCTGATGACTATAAGTTGCATCCCTCACTTGTTCTCTGATCTATTGTGCTTCCACTATCTGATGAATTCTTCTGATCATATGATCTGGTTCTCCCTCATAGTCTTGAAAGAACTTCACCACAGGTAAGGTGAGTTGAGTAGGGAAAACCACCTCTGCTCCTTAGACTAGTTGAAACAGCGAAGTGCCCAGAGACGTCTTCGTTGTGACACGATCGGCCCACAGAGCAAATTTCAACTTTGAATCCCAGGCTCTTTTGTTATCCTCTAACAATATTTTGATGATCTTTATCAGGCTTTTGTTAGAGGATTCTGCTAAACCATTTCACTGGGCATACTAGGGGGTGGAGTGAATTAGCGAGATCTGGAACTGCTCACAGAACTTAATTAGAGGTTCAGATTTGAAAGAAGCAACATTATCGGTGACGATCCTGCTGGGACAGCCAAATTGGGCTATGATATCCTCCAGGAAGCTGATAATTACTTTGTGTGATGCACTTCTGGTGGGGACAGCTTCTATCCACTTGGTGAAATAATCTGTTGCAGTCAGGATCCATCTGTGCTAACCACTTGAGGGAGGATGAATTTCTCCTATGAATTCCAACCCCCACTACTGAAAAGGTGTTGAAGCTACTATGGGTTTTAATGGAAGCGATTTGAGCTGTTGCTTTCCTGAGAACCTTTAGCATTTGATGCAAGCTCTGATCTCCTTGCAAACATCAGGGAATAAAGTGGGCCAGTAATACCCATCTCGGAGTATCTTGTGAGTTGTGGTCTTCCAGAAATGATGACATCCGCAAAGGCCGCTATGAAAATCAAACGTAACCTTCTGGGCCTCTTGTGGGTCCAGGCATCTCAGAATTACCCCTAGAGGGTATTTCCAGTATAAGGCTTGATCAATGAGGCAATACTTGACCGCCTTGGGCTTTACAGCCCTTGCTTTTCTTTTTCCCATTCCATCGGGGGGCTTTAATTCTTTCAGAAAGTACAAGATATCCTTGTACCAGGAGCATGTTGCTAGGGACAAGGCACCCTGAAAATTCTTGTTGGATGACTCAGCTTGCTCATTGATGAAGCTAATCCCTAAGGCTTTGCAATTAGATTCAGCCAGCAACTTGGCCAAACCCTGCCCCTTTATCAACTTGGTGGGCTTAATCTCCAGATCAAATTCTAGGATCTTGGCAATCCACTTACCTCTTCTTCCGTCTATGTCAGGCTGTATAAGAATGTCTTTCACAGAGGCCAAAGGAACGTATGCAGTGATTTTAGAGTGCAAGACATAGACTCTGAAATCTTTGAGAGATTTTACTAAGGCATAGGCCTGCTTCTCCATGATCTCATACCGTAGTTTAGCATCTCTCAATTCCTTGCTGAAGAAGGAAATAGGTTTCTTTTGCCCCTGATCATTTTTCTGCAACAGGACTGTTGCTACTGTATCACAAGAAGCAAAAGAAAAAATCAGGAAATCTTTGGAATAATCAGGACTGACTAGCACAGGTGCCTCAGTCAGCGCCTTCTTTATTCAGACAAAAGATTCCCTGGGTTCAGTAGTCCATTTCACTTCATTTCCCTTCCTGAGCATGGCTGTGATGTGTTTCACCAACTCGACAAAATTAGAGACAAATCTCCTCAGGAAATTTATCTTCCCCAAAAAGGCCTGAACTTCCTTCTTAGACCTGGGAAGTGACAGGTTCTGAAGTGCTTCTACCCTGCTAGGGTCAATCCTTACTCCCTATGCCGATACTATATGTCCCAATAACTTCCCCTCTTTCATAGAAAACAAAGATTTTATGGGATTTAAGGATAGGCCAAACCTCCGACATTTTAGAAAAACTTTCCTCAGATGACTGCAGTGTTCTCTGTTAGACCTGGAGAAGACCGTTATATCATCCAGGTAGATTACCACAAACTTATCTTTCTCCCCGATAAAGGATATGTCCATGGCTCACTGAAATGTTTCCCCTGCATTCATCAATCCGAAAGGCATTTTGGAATACATGAATGTGTCCCAAGGAGTGGTGAAAGCCGTTTTTTCCCTGTCCTCGGGTATGACTAATATTTGATTATAGCCAGAGAAACCATTGATCATGGATATCCTGGCCACGCCAGTTACCCTCTGCAGTATGTGTTCCATGCTGGGCAGGGGGTAATTGTCCTTCCTTGAGTTCCTATTCAGGTTCCTAAAATCGACACATAGTCTGATTTCTCCGCTTTTCTTTCTTACTGGGACCAAATTGGCCACCCAGTCGGAATATCTCAAAGGGACGATAATTTTGGCATCTAGCAATTTCTTCACTTCTTTCTCCATGATAGGTACGAACATGGGATTTATCTGTCTCAACTTCTACCTAAATGGCTTAGCCTCTTCTTTCAGTGGAATCTTGTGTTCAATGACAGACGTGTCATAAGTTTTGAGGTCTGTGTATGTCCATGCAAACACATCAGCAAATTCCTTCAACAACTCAACATATTTGGCCTTCTGTTCTTCGGTCAAACTGCTTGATAATTTGACAAACCTAGGCTCCTCTTGTGTGCCAATGTTACATTCGACTATGTCAGAATCTTTTCTTGAAACACCACCCTTTACTGCCACATCATTCTTGTCAAACAACGTTTCTAAAGGAACTAGTCCCCTTGGAATATGGTTGCTAGGCAGTTGAATAATCTGGTGATCATCTATTTTATTTGCAAACACCTTAGGTTGAGGTTCACCCTCTGGGTCGGGATCTTGATCAATGTGCAATGCCGAAAAATCCTCGACGGTTTCAAGAAAATTTCTGATTTCAATGTCATCATCAAATACCTCCCAGTGCTTTACATTGTCTGGGATGGATGGTCTGTATCTTACTTCTACATCATACCTCAGTTTGGGCGGCAAGGGTACCTTGAAAATTCTTGCTGATGTAGCCAAGGAATCAGCCACTGTGTTTTCTTCTCTTGGGATGAAAGAAATGTTGAACGCTGAGAAGAAACTGTCAATTAGGTCCCATACCTCATTTCCATAACTCCTGAGTCGAGGATGCTTGGCCTGATAAGTGCTTCTGACCTACTAGACTACCAAATCGGCATCTTCGAACACTGCTACCTCCTGGATTCCCATTTCCCTTGCGGCTCTTAATCCTAGTATAAGAGCTTTGTACTCTGCCACATTGTTGGTAGCTTCGAATTCTAATTTGTATGACAGAGATGTGGTCTCCTGAGCAGGTGACATAAAAACCACTCCAGCTCCAGCGCCTTCTTGAGAACAGGCTCCATCAAAAAACATTTTCCAGATTGGGGTGATGGAGGGAGGAACTTTAGGGGAAACAGTGGGTTTTTTTCTGAGTCCAAGGCAAAGATGGGATGATTGGTAGGGTTGGCTTCATCACTGATTATGTAGGCCAGTTGGGCTTCCCTGTATAGTATTTTATGCTTCCCTCCGAACACTGGGATGGTAGCATACGTGAGGTCCATCTGTAATGTTCCTCCAAGTCTTTTAATCCAAGACCTTGACAACAACATGCCGAACTTGGGAGGAACATCAGCTACCACAATTTCCATGACCACACTCTTCATGGGTAGTTGAAACAGAGAAATCACCAAGTCCTTGATGAATCCTAGACATTGCACCCTCCTTGAATCAAAAGAGTATAAATCATGATAGGCCCTGGTCACTTCTAATCCCATCTCTTCCATCACTATTTTGGGCATAAGGTTATGGGAAGCCCCTGAGTCCATGAAACAATTATGCAGCACTTTATCATGTATATTCAGGGAAGTGTAGAAGGGAGGGGATGAATCATCTCTATCCTCTATCATGGGCCCTAAGACGACTGCAGGCTTTTCATCTTGAAGGTTTATTGAGTCAAAGGGGGGCTGGGGGGATTCAGATTGTAGAAACTTGGAGAGGGACCTTTTGAAGTCTTCATTTTTAACTAGCTCAGAGAGAGGTACAGGAATCCTAATCTTTTGAATCTCATGCTCAAATTTGAAGGAGGGGGTAGGTTTAGGAGCTTCTCTTACCTCAGTGACAGGCTCTTAGGCTGTTGGTGAAGCACTCTGAGTCTTCTTTTCTTTAGTAGTGGCTGATGTAGGTTTGATAGGCTTGTCTGCTATGTGGGGCTGGTCTGGGTTGTCAAAGTCTCCTTCTTTCTTCCTTGACCTGAGATTGTATCTGTTAGAAGTGTGACTGGCCCTTTGTTCTTTTTCTAACTCATGGATCTGGATGTTCATCAGGGATTTTTCGTACGCAGACTGAGTCAAATGAGGAAAAGGAGGGGTTTCTTCAATACAGTGGATTTCAGGGCCAAACTCGTCTATCTCCTCTCTTTCCTCATGATCAACTAGGTTGTTTTGGAGGGGGGGTTGAACCCTTTGATCTTCTCTGTCCTTTCCCCTCTGTTCCTTCAGGAGGACCTGAGGTATATTGTTAGCAGGTCATCTGAAACCTCTATTATCAGTGTTCAGGGGATTTCTGTATGTGGGCTTCCCCTCTAATTCCCACCTTTCTAATTTGGCAACAAGCGATTTTATTGCTATAGCTGTCTCATCTGTCTGATGGGGCAAGGGAGAGGAACTGGATGAGGAAGCTTCAGGCCTGTTCTTGGACGTATTTCTATCACCTGTGCTCCTGAGTCAGTTGACAGCTAATATGTTAGATTCTACCTCCACGGCCGCATCCTGCATGAGGCCCAGCGTAACAGCTCTTCTCTCCCTTAGCAGTAGGAAGAAATCGGGATCAAAAGCACTAGAGTAAGTGATCTTTGCAGAAGCTTCGGAGGGTTTTATCTCAGCAGGGATTCTGTTGTACATTTTATTAAATCTCTTGGAGAAGTCAGAGACAGACTCTCCCTCTTTTCTCTTCAAAGATCCAAACTTTGTCATATAATACATGAAATATTTTTTATCTCCCCATTGTCTCAAAAAGGCATTGTCTAGTCCTTCGATCCCATCAATAGATCCAGGAGGTAGGGCCTTGAACCATTTTCTAGCCTCTCCTTGGAGGCTGTGAACAAAAATTCTCATCCATACATCCGTGTGCATGATAACATTATCATCCGCGAAGGTATAAAAGGCTGCTAGGTGCTCTTCAGCAGCTATGTCCCCCTCGCCTGTAAACTTGGGCAGCTGCTTGAGGTAACCATCTGCCGGGAGGGCATTGAGGGGTTGAGGTAACACAAGGGGAGCATACCTAGTGGCTATTATAGCTTCCATTCTGGTCATAGGGGGATTAGCACCAGCCATAGGAATGTTAGGTGGCGGAGAACTTGGAGGAGAAGGAGTTCGCGAAGGGGCTGCGGGAAATGAGGGAGGATTTAAGGAGAAATCTAACGAGCTCAAGTCAGCAGGTGCTCCTCCTTATGCAGGAGTGGGGAAATCTTCTTTGGTCGTGGGTCTACGCTGAGGTACAACTTTAGAGGAGAGGGGAGTGACAAGGATTTCTCCCTCCAATTCCAGACCAGGAGGGGAAAACTCAGCAGGAACACTCCAGAAATTCAGGAAACGGGAAACTTGTGAAGGAGGTCTATTAAGAAACTGAGGAGGAGAAAATGGAGTTCTTACAGAAGGAGATGGGGGATTACCTGTTTCGACGATGGAAGCTGCTTCTTCAGGGGCCTTTCCTTTTCTGAGAACCACCTCTGGATCAGTTTCAGATTTAGCTAGGGGCAGCTATGGATGAGACTGCGTGTGTCTGCCTCTGAAAGCCACAATTGATATAGTCAATTCTCCCTAGCGGAGTCGTCATAATGGAGTCTCCAGGTGCACAGCAACAATCTGAATAGTTTTGATATCTGATGCACCTTCAGAATCAGCTAATCATTGTCTTTCAATCCCAGGGAATATATTCAACTTCGTCCCCGGCAACGGCGCCAGAAATGTTGGCGACGGAAGTCACTCCTGGATTGCTAGCAGGAGCAGAGCCTGACGCCCATTAGTTTTATGTCACAGTGGTTTTTTATGGGTGATCAAATGGACAGAGACTCGGGGAAATGTCACTCTAACTCAGAGGCTGGGTCTGGCATGTATGAAACAAAGGAGGTCTTGATCTAACTTCAATCAGTGGGTTGATTAAAGGGTGAACAGGTGGAAGACTTGGTAAGAAGAGTGGACAAACTACTTCGGGCAACAGGCTTTCAACAATTTGTAGAAGAAAAACCCCGAATGAAAGCTCCTCTGGTTTAGGGCTTCGAGATACTGAAAAGGGACTTGACTGGATTCTCCAATTCCAAGTCGTTCAGCGTTAGGAAAATCACAAGGACTGGTCAGAGACAATACAACTGTCACAATGATCAAATTCTACATCATCCTATAACAGCTACAACTCGACTGGATTCTCCAATTCCGAGCTGCTCTAACACATTTTAAACAAAGACATGAAAGAAACTGACATTCATAAGGCAAGAAGTCTCGAGAGTTTATACATAACCGGAGATAACAGTGCTTCATTAAAGCTTTACAACCGGGAGCCTTGCTCAACCATCGATCCCCTACAAAATACAAAGACTGAGTTTATATACTCAGAGAGAATTGCCTAACAGAGGCGTGCCCATTCGCCCAAGGCTTGGTGTCTCTTCAGTCAAACTCGTACTGATATCTTTCTTTAAGTGCCATCTTAACTACGCATGGCCCTTGTAAGGAGGGAAACTGAACCATTAAGTGTTGGGCTAGCGTGCGCAGACTTCTCTGTTGAGTCGAGGACTTCAGCATGGCATTTTTTAGAAACTCGATACATAGGACTTCCTTGGGTAGATGGTTTACCAGACCCTCCATCCCCTCACTTAATGAATGAAATGAGGTTTCAACCACCCGCTCTTGTCGTCATTTACTTCAGACGGGAAACAAGATCGAGGTCGGATCAAAAGGCACTTGGAGGTCGCGGCAATTCCTTCTGTGAATCATGCATGGCGTCTTCGGCCCTTCCTGAACAGATTTTTCCTTCACAAGTGACCATGGGTTGTGACCGCGTGCTTATCCCCAAAGCGCTTTCATTGTTCGCAAACAGAAGGAGTTAATCCTTGCTTCTTGAAATCGCAATGTGAAAAACGTCGAGACGGCTTTAATCTGGCACCACGCGCCCTCTGGATCTGACGGTCCTAACTTCACCGGACATTTTTGTGGGCCCTAGGTCCTGAATGTTCTCGCTACTTCACGTATCGGGATATGATGGAGCCATTTTTTGTGCATTGGAGTTGCGATGAGCGAGGCGTCGAGATGCCTCTACTTGCTGCCAGGTGTCCCCTCTAGATGGATGGCTGAGATCTTCTCGGCAATACTGTGGGCCTTGGCCCTGGAAACCTTCAGCACTTTGTGTCTCGCGGATGGGAGGAGCTAGTCCTTAGTCTTCAAAGTCGCGATGGGAGAAAAGGTGAGGAGCCTAATCGCACACCACGTGTCCCTCTGGATGGACGGTCGAGATCTCCTCGGCAATACTGTGGGCCCCTTTTATTGTCGGTGCCCTCCACACGTAACTGTCGGCTAATGCTTAAGAGCAGGCGCCTCTCGCAACTCGCGATCTTGCACAACCAAAGGATATGGTCTGCCCTCCAAACTCATGAACCCTAAGTTCAAGAAATGAACCCACACATCAATTGATCGCGATCAACGACCCTCGTTACTTCGCGAGTTCTCCATAGAGACTTCTAATCGTTCTCCCCTTTGAAAACTTATGCGCTATCCTTGGCATGACTTAGCTAAGTGCAATTACCCATCGATCGTTGATTTTCTTCGTAAAATAGACCTTGGATGCTGCTGACGACACTTTTCCCGCTCGCTTGACCTGCTACTTGGAAAAACAGGGATTCCCCCGTGCTACGCTTGAGCATTTCGTGGAACTTGCAGACTCGAATGCTCTCGAACCCATGACAAGAATTATCGCTAACACATACATAAAAAACAAAGTATAGGGATCCGATAGTCCTACATTAAACTCCACGTCCGGTGTCGATCCCTTTGTGCTCGGTTGTTTCTCGACTGCAAGTCTCTTCCCAAGGCTGACCTGCATTCACCAAAAGAAAAACAATAAACTACAATCATGCATTCTATATATGGATTAGTGGGTTATTAGTGGGTTAGATATCATAACAAACATGTAAATAAATCATAAATATTGAAGACATCATTTGGTGGGACGGAAAAAGTATTTATTTATATTAATCTCACAAAGTCGCTTACAATATGAGACTGACAACTTCTCCTCGAACTCGGTCCTGGGATATTCTTCACCGTGCACCAACTGCTTCCATGTACTCTTCTCCTCTTTGGTTCTCTCTAGGGAAATGGCAAAGGTTTGCAATGGAGGAAAAAGGGTTGGAATGAGGAATTCTGGCTCAAAATCACAATGTGGTTGCAAAATATTGGTGAAAAGAGACAATACTGAAATGGGTAGAGTTTCTTTTCTCTCATGCCTCTTGTAGGAATGCGACCCAAACACCCTCTTTTATAGGCCAAAAAAGATATTTATTCGGTTGGGTGACCGAATATGGGCGGTCAAATGGTTAGGTAACTACCCAAAAACCCGTATCCCTTTGCAATTTTTTTTATTTTTCACGCTTTTTGTGAGTATACGCGGGCTATAATGGTGCAACAAGCATGTGTACATGGGAAGTAGTGGTGCAGGGCACATACATCTTCAAAAAAATGGTTTTTTAGAAGAGTTGTTCAATGATGGCTTGGAAAAAATAGCAAGTAAGATGACTTGATGCCATGTATGCATGTATGATGCAATTTAGGGTTATAAAACTATCATTCAAATGACATACTACTAACCGGGAATCCAAGAGAATCTCCAAAGAGTGAATACCATGTGAAATGGCATCGTGCAAAAGTTCTATAACGACGCTATATTCAACCACATTATTCATGGATAGCCCTAGGAATATGCCACCTGAAGACACCAGTAGACCCTCAAGTGAGTAAACAACCCAAGCGACAAAATCCAAGTTTTGTGTATGACGACTGGCTCCATCTGCAAACCCTAAGTAGATCAAAAAATCCGTTGACATCTGTCAACCAAGGGAAAACTCGATAAGAAATATGAAGACAAAAAATAAAGGGAAAAGATATACACACTAAATTACATTAGTATACAATGAGTTATGCCCAATATTGGGGCTCAAGCATAATATCTTTTCAAGTAGAGCCCATTCCTAAGCTCATCCAACATGTTCCCTTCATAATTTTATAATTCATAGGCTCCTTTTTCTAATACACATCGCACGATATAGGGACTGTGCCACATGGGTTTGAACTTGCCTGCCCCTAGTGGTTCTTTGGCTTGATCATATAAAAGTACCAAGTCACCCTCAACATACAACTGAGGACAAACAAACTTATCATATTGGAACTTGACACATATTTTATTCACTTCGATAGTTGTAGAGGCATATTGATGCTCCTCGTCAAGGATCTCTAGGCGCATGAGGCATCATTTGAGATCGGAAGTGTCGGGTAGGAGCACAACTTCCAATATAAGAGAAGGGATTTATCATTCAATAGGTAAGATTGAATCCACACCGTGTACTAATTGTAAAGGATAAAAATCAGTGGCATTCTTGACAGAGGTTTGGTATGCCCAAAGTGCGGGATATAGCATGATATGCTAGTCAGATTTGCTCGGGCTGATAGTTTTCTACAAAATGGTCTTGAGAGACTTGTTTACGACCTCTACCTATCCATTTTTCTGGGGGTAGTAAGGGGAAGAATGAACATTCTTAAACCCCATTTTGTATGTTATCTTTTCCTTCATTTCATTGTGAAAGTGACTTCCATGATCAGTGACAATCTCACTTGAGATTTTGAATTTGGCGATAATTTGATTGAATATGAAGAATGTGGCAGTATTCCCATCGGATTTAAATGTAAGCATGGCCTCATCCCATTTAGTAAAGTATTCTATGGCCATGATAATGTGATGATGCCCCACAGCTGAAGTTGGGTTGCAATCCAAAAATTCCACCCCCCACTTGGTGAAGGGACAGATGGTAATTACTGGATGGAGAGGGGATGGATGCAAGTGCATTTTTTGAGTGAAAACCTACCATGGGTGACACTTATTAACTGCTTCAACAAAATATTTAAAGATAGACAGCCAAAAATAACTAGCTCGCAAAAGTTTCTAGGTTGTCGCAAGCCCAGATAGATGACCACCACAAACCCCATTGTGGAAATCATTTAGAACTGACTCAGCTTCTTCGTGAGTTAAACAACGACGCAAGATATTTTATATTCCTTGACGATACAGAGTGTCATCGACAATAAGGTAATTCTTAGTTCGGTATCATATACGTCATCGATCATCTCGTGAGAGATGTTGAGGGAACTTCAAATTTTGAATATAGAGAACAATGTCTCCATACCAAGGGTCAGATGACGAGACAAGGAAAATGTGTTCATCCACAAAAGAATCAACATGAATAACATCCTCATCCAATCGTGGGAAGTCAGATATTAACTCTGCAAAGACTAACGATTTCTTGGATTTCGCAGAGGAGAAATCAAGATCAAATTTTTGTAAAATGAAAATCCATTTATTGTATTTTACCCTATGATACGCCTCGTAAGGATGTATTGAAATGGATTGACATCGACAACCATAGTATTTTTGCAAAGCAATATATAATGGAATAATCATTGGATTGTGTGAACAAAAACTAAAGCTAGATTTTCAACGTGAGAATATTTGAGCTCAGGACCGACTAAGTTTCAACTAAGATAGTAAATGACGTGCTCATGGAGCTCATCATCCTCCTGAACCAATAGCATACCAATCGTCTCTTCGGACGTGGCGACATAAAGTAAGTAATCTCTACTATAGTCAAGAGACTTCAGCAAAGGCATCGATACTAAGGATTTCTTCAAAGCATCGAAGAAATCCTGGGCTCATTCATCCCAGATAAAAGGGGTGTCCTTCTTCAAGAGACACATGAAACCCTTAGTAATATTGGAATAGTTTACTATAAACTCGTGTAAAAAGTTAGATTTACCCTGTAAACCTTGAAGTTTTTGAATAGTGCACGAAATCGAAGTATTTCCTCAACCTTTAACGGATCTATGATGATCCTAGTCTCAGAGACTAAAAATCCTAGAAGACGTCATGACCTAATGCATAGATGCATTTATGATGGTTCAATCGGATGCAATAATGAAGAAATATTTCAAAAACTAGCTGAAGGTGCTTAGGGTGATCCACTCTCTTACGAGAGTGAGCAGCAAAATCATCAAGATAAGATTTGACTATATGCTTAAGATTGTGGAATGTGAAGGCCATAACACACTGGAAGGTTGATCAACCTTTTTTAAGGCTGAAATGCATCTTTCGGTATGCAAAAGTACCCCAAGGAAAAATAAATGTCATCTTAGTTGATCCTCAGGTTTAATTAGAATTTGGTTATGCCCTGAAAATCCATCCATGAAAGAAAAAACATCACTTCTCGCACACTCGTTGAGGATCTGATCGATGAAAGGTGTTGGGAAGTTTTCCTTAGGACCAACTTTATTCAGGTCACAAAAATCCATGCATACACGGATGGTTCCTTGCTTCTTATTCATAGGAATGGGATTGGATACCCATTCAGTCAAGGGAACTAGGTTGATGAAGCTAGCATTAAGTAGTTTCTCTACCTCTGCCTTAATAGAAGGGGCCTTCTAGGGATTGACATCTCTAAGACATTGTCGAACAGGCTTAGCATCCAGGTAAGTTTTAATCTCATGTTCGACAATTCGAGGGTAGATTCTTGGCATCTCTTCATATGACCAAGTGAATACATCTTAGAATTCCTTGAAGAGTTCGGTGTAGATTAGGATTTCTTCTGGAGAACAATATGCACCGATGTGTACATTTTCAATCTTACCAAGGGTATGAGATATATTGATTGTGATGGTAGGGGAGATACTCACCATATTTCCTTTGGAATAAATGTCATTTGTATCAAGCAGAACTATGGCATGACCGACTGTATTGATCAGAGTAGATCTAAAGTCATCTTGTCTAATTCTAGAAAGCTCTGGGAGAAAATAAGAGCGATGATGCATATCATCCCAAGGTTTGTCAGAACCATTCATGGCCTCAATGATAGCTTCATCTGAGGGAAAAGTATAATTGAGGCAGTCATGTGAACAAGACGACGAAGTGGCCCACACGAGATCAAGAACAGGATCCTCCTCATCTGTCTGCAAGGTAATAGGATTGGGATCGGCAAAAGAGTCAAGAAAAACTTGATACACTATCTTTGTTATCGATAGTGGCATGGCCATTCCAGCATGTGACTGACCTTCACAAGACGTAGTCGAGGAATGTAAGGTCTAAGGATCATTAAAATAGGAAGTGTGCAAAGGAATGGACGTCTCTAATGAAACGGGCCTATTGGACATGGCATAATATGGTGAACCGGTGCCATGAAGTCAAAGGTACCCATAAGGGATGAATACGTTCTGACACCAATATTCTCAGTTTTCGAGAATTTTCAACCACATGGATCGATGGTCCAAAAGATGCACTTGGGATAGCATACACAAAGGAAAACTAATCGATCATCACAATCTTCCCATCTTGAGGAAAACAAAGAGTATGGAAGATAGACGATATGATGAAAGTCATATCGTAAGTCCAATTGTGTCATAGTAACAAGTTATAATCGAGGGGTGCATCAACAACCTTGACATCCACCTCTACTATCTTCCCACCTAACTGGACCAGAAAGGCAGGAAGAATATTGTGAGGGTGAAAGGAACGACCGTCAAAAGCAGTCAACATGGTTGGAGACTAAGACAGAGTCGAAGAGTCAAGGTCTTTCCAAAATACCAAGGACATCACACATGTTGCAGTGCCTTCATCAACAAAAGTATGCTTGATGGTATACTTCGAGTAACCCACGTGGATTTGGAATGCCACATGGTAAGGCAAGCGAGGCTTCACATCTGTGACATCAAACTTGATAAATTTCAATCCATTGGGATCTAGAGCTCCTAATTCATATAGCAAGGCATTCCTTTGTGAAGGACACATATAGAGTACCTCCAGAGCCAACATCGCACGAGGGGTTTGACCCAGGTCTTCCACAATAGAGTAATTTTGGGTGGCTCTAGCATTAGGATTGTGGGTAGAGCGCTTGAGTACTCCTTTCAGAATATGAGGTGGTGGCTCTAGTTTTTCGATATGTAGGGGCATCTCTGGGGGAGGAGGAGACTCTAGACCAGGTACATTTTGTGGAGAAATGTAATCGCGAGATCGTGTGGCTACATTAACCTCATATTTGACCATATTGATGCATAAACAGTCATCGTCTTATGTCTGTGGGTTTTGAATTGCACTTGCCACATTTTCGACATTTGAGGAGCTCGAGGCCATGTGATGGTTATGTGGAAAAGGATTCGTCAGCATGGCAGGTGATAGAGATAAGAGCGTCACAACTTCCACAAGTTTGGGGCATAAATGAGTAAGGTGATCATCTATACAAAGTTTACAAGGAAACTTCACCTAGCGCCTTTCTTTCTTACCCTCACCAACATTAGTATTCATCTTTTAATTATTACCATTGTCCTTGGGTTTATTATTATTCTTCCCACCCTTACGATTATTATTATGTCCTTTCTTCTTATTCCTGCATGGTTGGTGGTTGCCATTTGGGCTAGTCAACAATTGTATGAAATGTACATCCATCGACTAAGTGGGATTGAAAGACACAGACGAAGCTGGCCCTCCTGTACACTGGTTTAGAGACAACTCTCTCAAATGGCTTGTAACTGAGTCTATAGATTTCACATTGGCAGAGCCTACAATTTCATCGGCATGAGGCCCGAGATTTTATCTAGGGTCATAGTTTGACCTCAGTGCATCAGGAAGAATCTCATATAACATCCCAGACTGAGCATATATAATATCTAACTGCTAGGCTTTGAAAATTGATTCTTCCTCATATGTAACCCCAGATGTACAAACATCCTTTGAAATATAAGGTTGTAGAGACTTAAGGAACCACTCTAACAGGAATTTTGGGGGTATGCAGGTCTTGATCAACCTCTTCCATATATGCCACTCCTGGATGTGATCCGAGATATGAGTGGCTTTGTCCTGGCGTAAGGTCAACATAAGTTCTAGGCCCACATCATAACAAACCGACAATTGGAAGTGGTTAAGGAAGACTAAAACCATTTTACTAAAGGTCTCATATGCCCCCCTAGGTAGCTTGATATACCATTTCACGGCAACCCCTGTGAGGGTGCATTGAAAAAATATTAACCGAATGGAATTGTCATTAAGGGAATTCGAAGAGAACCATAGGTGAAAGGTGGTAATGTGATCACCAGGATCCTCACCATTCTTCCCTTTGAATTTTGGAATATCTAAAGGAATCTTGGTGGGAATGGGGGGGCATGTAGGATCATGACACATAGGGTCATTCATCAACTTAGACAAGTCTGGAAGATTGAGCGTGGCCAGAAAAGGGAGACAGGATTGCGGCATTTGGCCCCAAGCTCCCTGGAAAGATTATAGTGGAGGGATTACAGCCCATCCAAGGTTCTGGTAAGCACCATGGCCCTGTCTGAGATTGTACGACCCTCCTCTAGGATGATTCATAAGGGGTTGGTTGGGCATCATTCCAATAGGAATGTTCTGATGAGGGTTATAAAAATTTCCCCCAGCCGGAGTGGACTGGGTTGGGGGTTGTCCAAGCTGTGAAACTGACCTCCTCCGGGTGTGAATAGGGAGGATAAAGGTGGATTGTAATTCCAAATGTGTTGGTTGGAATCGACACTGAGGAGGTGAGTGTAAAGGATGGAACTTGAGCAGAATCTTGTCTACCAGTTTCGTTACTCCATCCAGAAGTAACAGGATTAGACCCAAGATTAAAAGGAGGAAATCCTCCCACAGTAGGATTCGTTTGAGGGACATGATTTCCACTAAACGAGAATGGAGTATAAGGAGGAGTTGTGCCCCTGAGTCCAATGCTAGAATTAGGGCCAGCGGCTGGGATGGAGTTTGAAAACTACGATGTAAAATTTGGCATACCATAGGAAAAAGGACTAGAGGCCATTGGGATGTACTGAACATTATAACCCGGTGAATGGAAAAGAGACCCAAAAGGGTTCGTGGCCATAGGTTGAGTATTCACTATAGGACAGGAAGCAGTGATAATAGGTGCCTCCGACGCTACAACCATTGTGATTGAAGGAGTCAAAGGGGTACCATTAGATATAGTAGGTGTGGGAGTCGAAGGGCTCCCAGTATCTTGATGACTCGGTTCAGTACTCATCCTTATATAATCACAAGACTGATAAGTGGAGTTTTATGTACCACATTTAATAACTCTATGCATTTTAGAAGGAAAATAATCGAAATGTGGTGGTAACTGTAACAAGCGGTGAGACCTACGAGGAAGTTGGTCTGGCTCCATGACAATTCAAGATTCAATATATAAAAAAAAAATCCTAAGGCCAACTAGTAATAAAAGAGCACACCAAAAATAATCAAATGGCCAATATGCACACAAACAGGATAAAGTGGCTGAAAGGGACCTCCCTCTCTAAAGTAGGTATGCCTTTCCCAAGAGGCGCCTAAGACTCTGCTTCTAAATATTGGAGAAAATAGAATTAGTTATAAGGGCCCTCGTGGGCTTAACAACCATTCGGTCAGATCCCCATGGAGAGGTAATCCTCCATAAAACAAAATTGTTGTTCGACTCTTCTTTGACCCAAGCGACCTGCAAAATAATCCCTGCAAGTAACCTATTTGGTACCTAAGTCAATAAACTAAGCAACCATGGTATAATCGATGCATAGGATAATAGTCGAAATTCAGGTCCACTGTATGGGCAGGTTAGCAAAGCCTAAAACCTTGAAAGAACCGCCTCTCACGGAGGTAAGGGAACTAGCAAGATCCCCATAAATATATCTAACGCTAAGAATGGATCGGGGGGATATCCCTTCAACCAATCTCACGCGACCTCGTGCTTAACTCCATTGTAAGCAGAGCCTCCTGATATTACCGATTATATAATCGATTTCTCCACTCCCTTAGTCAGTCACATATGTTAATTTAATAGCCTTGGAGAAGTTTACTCACAAAATCTTATTCCAAGGCTCTAAATCCTAAGCTAGTTTGTGCACCCTAGAAAATAAAATCGTTACTAATCAATTTTAAATTATAGCATTAATTTTAATGGCCTTTCTTACTCAAAAGGTGCATTCATGAAACTAGTGATGTTATAACTCAACAAGTAAAATAAATGAATATGAAGACAATGAAAAGTCCTAACTTCAATTTACAATAAATGATATTCTTTTCAAAAATGAAATTTTCAATTCTATTATGCAACTCTAAATAAAATGAAATCTTTCTTTACATGCACTAAGATAAATGACAAAGACTCAAGAGATCAAAATGCCAGACAATGTAAAATGCCTAATATTTTTGTATTTTCAATATAAGAGAATGAAAATGCAAGGACTGAACAACAACTTGATATAAAGACTCTACTGTCTATAGACATAGACAACCCAAGTAGAATATCAAGGAGCAAAACACCCAGCCCAAGGTTCAAGGACAATCAAAATGAAAAAATCATGAGAAAGGCACCTCCCAAAAATTCAACCAAAGACAGGTTTCCTGTCATTCCACAGACACTTAACAGTCACCACAGAGACCCAAGAAGACTCGGCAATCATCAAAACCTACCCAACAACCACCAAACCTAGCAATCAAGCAACAAAGGTTGATGTACGCAATTGTTCAAGGGAAAAGCGCGTATGTATGCAACTTGCAGAAGTACATCATGCATATGTACGCGACTATCAAGAAACAATCCAAGTATATGTGTCAAAACAAAACTAGGTTAAGGAGAGGGATAAGAAAATCAGACTCAGAGTGAACAGAAGATGTCAAGAAATCATACGACAAGAAACTCAATATCAATGAGAGAAATCTAAGGACAAAAACACTCCAAACCCCAAAAAAGAAGATTGTATCCCCAGTATGGTCGCCAATTCTATTATGAGGAAAATCTCTCTATGGCTAGGGGTAGACCACAATAGATGGAAATGACTATAGAAATCAACTCTAATCTCAAGTATGCTATATAAAAAAATATACTATCAAGACAATATAAGAGGTCTACCTCATCCAAACGCTCGATGAAGCCCACCGTTGAGCACTTGACCCAAAGCAATATACCTGTAACTAGTCCTCAACAACCAAGAAACACAAGCATATGGTCATAATATATAATTTTAGCACATTTGATAGCATAATCCATCAACATTCATAACAAGTACGCCCATGGAATAACAATTCAAATATTTGTGAGATATTAATTGGACTAGAAAAGAGTATTTCTATTAAGATATAATCAACAGAAGTGAATGAGTTACAAACTTCTGTGTCGGCACAGTTCAGAACCGAGAAACTAAGTTCCTTCCAGCTGGGCCTCCACCACTTCAATCCTCCACCAAAGGCAAGATCATTTAAGAGAAACAATGAAGTTCTCAATCAATAAGGGAAGATCTTGGGGGTTGAACAATGTGTTTAGACTTAAAGGACAAAGAGACGTGGACTCAATGTGAAGTGAATAATTTCTCCAGAGTAACTTTGCTCTCAAAGTTGAATTCTTTCTCCTCTTTTCCATAGCTCAGATTTGGCCCATTTATATCCTTCAAGTGGAACTGAAGGTCCGAGTTGGAATGTTTCCAGTATATGGAAGGCCAAGGATCATTGACCTCATGACGTGACATGGAAACCCGACACCATTTTTTAATTTTGGGCACATTTCCTATTGTACGCGGGTTGTAGTGGTGAAACTTGCGTATACGCATGATGTAATATAGGCAAAGCCCGTATATGTGGAAAAATCATGTTTTTATCTCTAGGATTTGCAAAAAGGGACTTCAAGTCTACATAGGGAAATGGAAAAAGGCCCTGTGTGCAAGATTGTATAGGGTGAGGAAAATATTTATGTAAAAATGTGAGATTGTTCACCTTTGATTATGAGAGTCAAGGTTCCACTGGTACAACTTGTTGGACATGAATTAATGAGCTGATGTCGAATTTCCTATAGGATCTGACAAACAAGAGGCATTAATGAATTCCCATTGTTGTCAGCGAGGGAAATTTCCATTAATGTATGCAAGCCCCTCAGAACCATCCAAATATCTGACTTTGATTCCCTAGATGATGTGCTAAATTCGATGGAGGCAAAGTTGTCAGAAGGAGAGCCTTAATACATCCTTCATCATCTAATGCAAGAGTAAACAAAATGATTTGAAGACCATGTAGTAAAGTCTGAGGATTGAGAGAAACAATTTTTATTACGGGATAATCTGCCAACAAGCTAGTTTTTAGACAAGCCCTTGTCTAACCATGTCAGTAAATTGATTTTCATAGCTAGATTATTTTTTTCTTTACTTTTTTTTAATTATTTTAAAAAAAATTATTTTTTATTTTTTATTTTTATTTTTTTTTAATTTTCTTATGTACATACATTCAGAAAGTTGAAAGGAAAAGATTCAAATAGAGGTGGGAGAGGGATAAGGAGACCCCCTACCCACTACCTCCATTTCATACCACTGCAAAATATCTTGTACAAAATTATCCTTGGACATATGCTTGTTATACAACCTCATTCGATGACCATTGACCACAAAATAAATCGATTGGTCGTCAATTGTATTAATCCTAACTGATCCATTGTTGAAGACAGTCTCAATTTCATAAGGCCCCATCCATATTGTAGTAATTTTTCCTCTTAAGTTATTAAACTAAGAATAAAAAAGGAGGGCCCAATCACTGGGCTTTAAAACTTTCTTCCTAATAAATTTATCATGCCATCAAGCTCTTTGTTCATGTACCAGAATAGTGTGTTGAACTACATCTTGCCTAATTTCATCCAACTCTTTGAGTTGGGATATTCTTTGTTTCTTTGCATCTAATAAGTCTATGCCCAGTTGTGTAGTTGTCCTAAAGGTTTCACTTGAAGCTCAATGGGCAAAAGAGCATGCTTTCCATACACTAACTCATATGGAGTAAAGCATGTGGTATTTCTCCATGTGGTTCTATAATCCCACATTGTCTCCAAAAGCCTGTCTTCCCAATCTTTGTGATGCAGCTAGACTGTCTTAGTTAGGATTGCTTCCAATACCTTATCTGTAGACTCAACTTACCCATTTTCCTGCGAGTGATATGGAGAATGTTTATAGTGCTTTATCTGGTACTGTTGATTAAGCACTTGAATTGATTTGGATGTAAACTGTGTCCCATTATCTATCACAATTTCCCTTGGAATACCAAAGTGAGTAAAAATATCTTCATAAAGAAAATATATAACTAACTATTCACTAGCAGAACAAAGAGATTTTGCTTCTACCCACTTAGTTACATAATCAGTGCAAACTAAAATGTACCTTTTCTTACGTGATGGAGGAGATATTGGCCGCACAAAATCCAAGGCCCATCTCTCAAAGGGTTCAAAAATCACTTGGGTTTGTAAGGGCATATCATCTGCTCACACTGGCTTACCCATTCTCTGACAATTGTTGCAGCTACTTACGTATTTTCTGGCTTCCTTAAACAATGTTGGCCAGTAATATCCTTGATGGAGCACCTTGTAAGCAGTCCTTTTATTAGCAAAATGGCCTCCACAAGGTCCATCATGGAATTAATTCAAGATGTCATATGTTTCATCATCTCGTACACATCTTCTAATAATCATGTCTGGCCCAATACGGAAGAGATCTCTCCTGATCCATGAATAAGTTGCACTATTCTTGATGATTTGTTGCTTTTATCTTGGGGAGAGGTGTTGAGGCAACTTTCCCGTGGCTAGATAATTGGCTATATCTACAAACCATGGAATGTTAGTGGAAACATCAAACAAATGCTTGTCGTGAAAACTATCATCTACATGAGTATTTTCATCATTATTATGGATCCGAGAGAGAAAATCTGCAACTAATTTTTCTTTACCAGGCCTATCCATAATGGTAATGTTAAATTCCTACAGCAAGAGTAACCACCTAGTGATACTACCATTTGTGATGGGTTTATTCATTAGAAACTTGATGGAAGAATGGTCGGTGTGAATAAAAGTTTCATAGCCCATAGTATAATGTCTAAATTTATTAATAGCATGTACAAAAGATAAGAATTGTTTTTTCGTGGTGGTATAGTTGAGCTCAGCTAGTGATAAGTTTTTACTACTATAATAGATAGCATAAGATAATTGATCCTCTTTTTTTCCTCGAACATCCCCAAGAGCGATGTCTGAAGAATCAATACAAATATGAAAAGGGAGGGACCAATCTAGTCCCCGTGGGACTGGTGTTGTGGACAACTCCTCCTTTAAGATTTCAAAAGATATTTGGCATTGAGAATCCCACAAAAAGTTATTATTTTTAGCTAAAAAAAATTATATAGGTGCAACTAAATTTGTAAAGTTTTCAATAAATATTCTATAGTAACCAACATGGACCAAAACAATTCTTATCTCCTTTGGTGAATGAGGTGCAAGAAAGTCCATGATGACCTTAATCTTAGTCAGGTCCACTTTAATACCTGCACAATAAATATGATGCCCAAGAACAATGCTCTATTATGACAACATCTTACATGTTTTATGACTCAAGGAAACTTTATATTCCTTACATCTAATCAATACATTCTCCAGGTTATTAAGTGCTTTGTTAAAGGAGTCACCATAAATAAAAAAATCATCCATATAAATCTGAACACACTCGTGAATAAAATCAGAAAATATCCCCAATACAGCTCTTTGAAAAGTGGTGAGGGAGTTGCACAATCCAAAAGGAAGAATGCTATAAATGAATTTCCCCCATGGACATGTAAAAGTGATTTTCTCCTAATCTTCCGATGCAATCTGAATTTGATTGTATCCACTAAAATCGTCCAAAAAGGAGAAGTACTTCTTGCCTACTCAGGTATCCAATACCTGATCGATGAAGGGCGGTGGAAAATAATCTTTCAATGTTGATTTATTAAGCTTGTGATAGTCAAGACATATTCTCCACTTACTTTCCTTTTTAGGAAAAACTACAAGTGGAGAAACCCACTTCCTATCAGATATAGGATATATAAAGTTAACATCTAGTAACTTTTGTAATTCTTCTTTCACTATGTCCTTCAAGGAAGGATTCATATGATGTTCTGGCTGCCTAATGGTTTTGGCATATTCTTGAAGGTAAATATGGTGTGTACATGTATTTGGGTGAATGTCGGGCATGTCTTTATAGTACCAGGAAAATGCACCAGATTACTTTTGTAGCATGTGGATTAATTGTTTCTACTGATTACAATCAATATCAGGACCGATATTCAAAGTCTTTCCTGGGTTAATTTCAATAATCATGCTATAGGGATATGTGGTCTCTTTGATGGTTGATACAAGGAAAGATGTATTCCATGTTGGATCAAAGTTTTCCTGAAAATCTTTGTGAAAAATATGATTATAGGTATGGGGTACTTCCAAAAACTGAGTACAATCCATAACAAATATAAATAAATTTAGGAAATCATCTTCTGATTGAATTTTCAACCCCCCAGACTATTCAATGGTCAGAAGGGGATGTAAAATGTTTTCTTTTCTGTGATTTTTAATTTCTGCATTTTTAAAAGATTCAATTTATGCATTCTCAAAATATTCAATTTCTTCATTTTCAAGAGATTCAGGCACCTACCAAGGATCTCTTAGTGCTAGTGTGGCGGGTGGGTACAAAGTGATTTTCTTTATAGCTAGACCATTTGATATGTTCATCTCTCCAGAACTGCATCCAATGAAAGCATTGGCCATGGCCAACCATGGTCTCCCAAGGATCACAGGATGGCCTTCTGTGTTGGTTTTAGGTTGGATAACTAGAAAATCTATAGGATACTCCCAAGAGTCTAAAGTTACCAGTATATCATCGAGAACATCGACAGGATTGACCCTGGATATATCGACGAGTTCGAGCACCATGGGTGTGGGCCGTAGAGTATTTAATTGCAATGTTTCCATGGTCAAAATGGTCATGATAATTATTGAAGCCCCCAAATTGATCAAATTATTTCCTATGGGGACATCATTGATGAAAATGGTGACTATGGGGTTCTCGAGGTCTCCATACTTTTTCACCAATGGTTTCCCAGACATTAGCTTGGCCAGTTGACCTGCTACTTGGATAGTGAGGGGCTCTTTTCTCTTCCTTCCAGGTTTCTTAATGCATAAATACATGATGGTTTTTGTGTAAATGGGAATGTCTTTTATATCTTGCAACAGGGGTATTTTGACACAAACATTTCATAGCTCAGCCTCTAAGTCAAATTCAGACAGGACAATAGGATTTTCTATGGCCAACCTTTCTGGATAAGGTGGAAGTTTAGCTTCTTGAGGATTATTTGTATGAGGAGTAGTATATGTTTTTGTCAAAATGGAGAGAGTAACTATATTTATTGGTTGGTCATCATTTATTGATTTTTCAAGAGTTTCCTTTCCTTCAACTTCTTCCTCAATGACAATTGTGAAATCTCTTGGTTTCAAGACTTTCCCTGATCTCATATGTATATTTTGCAGGGGCATAGGGGTGACCAAGTAAGTCAGAAAAGGCTCCATCTCATCATTAAACGTAGGTTGTGCTACTCTATTGTTTGGATTAGGTACCAGTTGTGCATGCATTTGTGTTGGTCTGGGAGGGTTTTGGTTTGCATCTAGCTGTGGTAATTGTGGGATTGTTTCTTGGGTAGTAGGATAAAATGGTGGCATGGATGGGGGGTATTGTGAGTAGTTAGGATAATGCACTAGGAATTGTTTTTTAGGCATGTTATTGTAAGGGTTACCTCTCCAATTCTGCTTCCAAGGCTGAGTTTGAGTTTGTTGTTGTGGCAAAGTGGGTTTCCATGGAATTTGAGTGTTCCATTGTTGTTGATAAGCATTATAAGGTGCAAAAGATGGTGAAAAGGGATCTTGGGACATACCTTGGGCTCTTGGATACCATGGTTTATTTAGTGCAACTTGAAAAGAAGGTTCTGCAGCCCCATTATTTCCCTTATATATGGCTTTAAGTCCAGGTAGCGAGAGGAAATTCTTTGTCTCATGATCCTCCGCACATATTGAACAAACCTGCACATTATCCAATGGAAATTATTTAAATGGATGCTTCTTTCGATAGCAGGGACAAAAAACATACACAACAGCCTTCTCTTGTTCTTGTTTTTTATTATATTGAAACATATCTAGCTGAGAACTCAGACTACCATGAATTTATATTTTAAAATTTTCCAATAAATTTCCTAATTCTATCCTTGATACTCCACCTCATGTGGCAGATTTTGTTACTTTTTGCAAAACATCTCTTATTCCCTTACCAGATTTTGCTCGACTCCTAGAATATCTCCTACAGAAATCAAAAATATCAGAAAATGGAAAATGAGAGATATCTCTCACACCCATAAAATTTAACACATCAATATATTCTTCTTGTATTCCTTTTAGAAAGATAGTCCTATTGGACAACTAAGAGGGGGGGGTGAATCAGTTGTTACTATGCTTAAACAATTATGCCCATTTTTAAACTCTTTAAAGGACACTCAATGACAATAAAAATAATGCAACGAAGTAAGAAATAGAATATTCAACATCAATCACGCACATGAAATACACAGAGACCGATATTTTCTGAGGAAACCCATAAAGGGAAAAACCTCTTCTTCTTGATATCATAAATAATATTTCTTTTTTGTACATTATCATTCTTATGAGCTCCAACTCCTCTTAAGGCTACAACCTCTATTTTACAAAAAAAAACTTATTGAGAGCACCAACTCTCTGATTTCTCTAGCACCCACTAGAAGGAAGCACCAACTTACAGAGTGTTCCAACACCAACTTCCTATCACACAGGCACCAACCTGTATAACAAAGAACAATAGTTCTCCCTTGCACCACCCTATCACCCTGGTTTTTCTAGCTGCAACCAAATGGAAGCTACAACTCCCTATGTTCAAGCACCCACTTGAAACTCTGACGACACCAGTCCTACCTAGAACCTCCCTACCACCCTGAAATATAAATCTTTTCTTTTTATAACTTTATCACGGTCATATAGCATTTATATATGGATTACCAGTCTCATCATTGTTCTGCTACACTGCTCTACTCTCCTACATCAACATCTCTCTTCTCGCATGAATCACTCTCAACAATAGCCATCATCTATTCTTTGTTCTACGTTTTTATACTCTATGTGCACCTTCTTCATCCTTCATGCGCAGTACCCCTACATTCTCTTCATTGCATCATTGTTCTACCCTACAGGTCTTTCACTGCAAATCTTCCTTAATTTTTCATAGCTCGATAACAAAATCACTTCACTTATTTGTTCTACATGCATTTGTCACATAGAGTCATCTCCTGATCATCATGGCAACTCTTCATCTTCTCTGGAAATTCTATTTCCTGTGAGTTCATCATCAGTCCCCGTTATGTTGAGATTACTTAGCTTATCTGGTAGTTGAGACTCTTCTCTCTGTCAGTTACATCCAACCAACTATGGCTTCTTTGGCTTCTAACCCCTTCCTTCGCATGACCACTGGTGGTGACCACGCGCTTATTCAAAAGGCACTTCCCGATTTCTGTCTAGTGAGCGGTGGCTCCATTTCATGATATGACCTTGGGCTATGAGCTTCATGTGACCAAGATATTGTGGGAATGTCCAAAGGTGTTTTAGACCAAACTTATTTTCACCCCACAATTCACCACGAGCCTCCACGTTTCCTTTCTCCAAAACCATGGCTTCAATTGTGGCCTGCTCACGAAAAATTAAGCCCCAAACATGTTCTGGCCCTACAATGGAGCACAATCATCGATCTCACGATATTGATGGTGCTCTTGAAAGGATGGTTCAGATCTATCCTCTTGATTCCACGTGAAACCCTTGGTATCAATGATCATATGACACATGTCCCTCCAAACCAACGGACGAGATCAATTTTATAATCCGGGCTCCGGGAGTTTCAAAACTCAAACCCTGTTGTTGCTAACTAGATATCTTCCAGAATGAAAGATCGCCTGACATCTGTCCTCCTTAATCTATGATCAGGATCTCCTCCACGAGTCCATCCTTCGGGACTTTCAATTCTCAAGTTCTCATTTTTTCCTGGAGCATTTCACCCGGAGTCCACGATCCAACGATGTGTGTCCCTCTCAGATCAACGGTCGAGATATCCTTCATGTCTTCAGACTTCAGAGATTTCAATTCTAAAACTCTCGTTCATCCTTCCTTTTATTTTTCCTAGAGTTGACAATCCACTAACATGTGTCATCTTTAATCCAATGGTTATCCTCTGCTTCGGGACTTCGGGTCTTTGGGCAAGTATTGGTTGTAAGACTCTCAAAGAAAAACTCCCGGAGTGACATAACTCTTGCGTCACTCGATGACATTTCATGAGTCGAGCAACTGCCACATGTCACTCAGATTTGTGATTTCCACATTTCTGAAATGCTTAATCAACTTGACACTTGTCATTGTCTAATTGCACCACGTGTCCTTTCTAACATAGTCTGCCACCTGTCCTTGTTGACATGGTCTACCACTATCTAATGATCATTGTCTAATATCCAAATCTGACGGTTGATGGAACTTCACATTCTGGGGATTTCAAATCTCAAACTCTCCTGAGTGTAAACTCCTCGCATCTCTATATCTGAAGTGAATGTTGTTCGTTTGATCAGAATCTTGGATCGATGAATCGATCTTTCTGTGATGCAACTTTCCTTGATTATCATGTCCTTCCACTGGAAATTGATCCAATGGTTGTGATCAAATCACAACTTCACATGTCGGGTGTTTGAACATGAGACAACCCTAACTTTTCCAACTCCTGATATTCGAAATTTTCTCCAGATCAATGGCCCACATCCCTCTATGATCCAACAGTCTGGATCTTATCAGGCTTTGCGTTTCATGAAGTTGGAGGACTACTCACCTTTGAATTTTCCAGTTCACGAGTCAGCAAAATGATAATCTCTCACCATGTTCCCTCTGGAACCAATGATTCAGATCTAATCGTGATTTCGCATTTCATAGAGTTGGAGGATGGATCTCAACTATTATCCTCTTCACAATTATACTGGATCTGATGACTGTTGGTCCTCGATGCTTAGATCCAATGGATCAAATCTTTGCTTCTCCTCTACACTTCCTCTGGTCACTAGACTCTGATCTAACGGACATCGGTTATTCAAGATTGGTGATCCAACGACCACTATCGCTCCTACTCCTGAGCTTTGGATTTCTCAAATCTCTAAGTGTCAAAGGCCACGACCTTTGATTCTTATGTGAGGCCTTATGTATGGGATCATGTCTGTGCATCTCAGAATGCTATCTCTATTGAGCTTTGATCTCTGCATATTGTTTGCTTCTTCATCTGAGCTTATGATGTTCCTATTTTTCCATCGATGCACACTATGATATTTCCATCGATGCACACTTTGATCTTGCCATCAATGACAAGAAAACTCTGCCTGTAAACATGCCAACAATAACCCCCTTTGGAATTGATGGAAACCCTGAAGGACTGCAATGTTCTACTTAGATGCATTATTCTACTTAGATCTCCAACTGTAGCATCCAGAAGACACCTTTTCTCCCCCTTTGACATCAATGTCAAAGAAAACATGCTCCCCCTGTGTTTTTGCAGTAATTTTTGGAGGTATCATATGTTCAACCAATACATACTCCCCCTGACAAGATGGACCCTCTTAGGTTGATAATGGGTTCACGCCCAATTTCTCGTCTAGATACTCAAACTGAAATTTTGCAAGCGGTTTAGTGAAGATATCAACAATCTGATCTTTGGAAGGAATATAATGCAAAGAAACAACAGTGTTAGTCACATGTTCCCTCAATAAGTGATACTTGATGGGTATACTATTGGTCTTTGAGTGAAACATAGGTTTCTTTGACAGACTGGTTGCACTGGTATTATCACAATGAATTGGGATCGATCCAGTACATTTTACCTCCATGTTTGCAAGTGTCTAAATCATCCACAATACTTGGGTACAACATGTGGCAGTTGCAATGTATTCAGCTTTTGTATTTGATAAGGAAATGGGACCTTGCTTCTTGCTCAACCAAGATACAAGGGAATCTCCTAAGAAGAATGCACCTCCACTCATGATTTTTCTTTCATCCACGCAGTTAGCCCAATCAACATCTGAATAGGTTGATAGTTGAAAATTCTAATTCATAGGATACTAGAGGCCATAGTCCATTGTTCCTTTCAAGTATCTGAATATTCTTTTGACAGCTAACAAATGACTTTGTTTAGGTGCATCCTGGTACCTTCCTACCATTCTAACAACATGCATTATGTCTGGACGGGATGTTGTGATGTACAATAGACTGCCTATCATAGACCTATATGAACTCTGATCAACATCAGGTGAATCATCATCCTTGCTTAACTTACATACATTGACCATAGGTGTTCTCATAGGTTTAGAATCTTCCATTTGAAACCTTTTCAATATTTCTCTTAGATCTTTTTCTTGAGAAATAAATATTCCTTCAGACCTCTGAGTAATTTGTAGGCAAATAAAAAATGGCAGTTCCCCTATCATAGGAATTTCAAATTCATAGTGCATGGAAGAAGAAAACCATTTTACCAATGAATCATTATTACTACCAAAGATGATGTCATCTACATAGACCAACACAATGAGTAGATCATTACCTTCTGTTTTGATATATAGATTGTTGTCAATTGTTCCTCTCTTGAACCCTTTGTCTTGTAGATACATATCCAGTCTGTGATACCAGGCACGAGGAGCTTGTTTCAACCCATATAAGGCTTTCTTCAGCTTGCAGAAGAAGTCAAGGTTATCTGACAGTTGGAAACCATCTGGTTGTTCCATATAGACTTCTTCTTTTAGATCTCCATTTAGAAAAGCTGACTTGACATCCATTTGATATACTTTAAACTTTTTATGACAAGCATAGGCAAGAAACATTCTAATAGCTTCTAATCTTGGTTAGGCGCCAATGTTTCATCAAAATCCAATCCTTCTATTTGAGCATACCCTTTACAGACCAATCGGGCTTTATTTATTACAATATTTCCTTTCTCATTCAACTTATTTTTGTAGACCCATTTGGATCCTATTACATTTTTATTTGCTAACCTAGAAACAAGTTCCCAAGTGTCATTCTTTTAAATATGGTCCAGTTCCTCATTCATTGATTTTAACCAGTTTACATCTTCACTAGCTTCATTGAATTTCTTGGGTTCCACCATGGATATGAAGGCTATATGTGATTGCTCGGTGTTTTTTATTATCCTTCTCCTGGTTTGTACACCTTTGTCTTTCTCACCAATTATTTGACTTGTAGGATGATTATTTTGAGTAATTATGGGGGAAGAATGTGATGTTGTCTGTTGATTTGAGTCTGCCTGAGTATTTGCATATTCATATGAATCAGAGTCTTCTTATTCTGATTATTAGACCTGTTCAGCTTCAACTTCACCTATATCCTCTGTTGTTGATTCAATATTGTTCACCTCTCTTACTGGGACTCCTTCATCAACTTGTATGTCAATACAATCAACCAATTTATGCAGCCTCTTATTATAGCATTTGTATCCTTTACTTCTTGTAGCATACCCTAAGAAGATGACTTCATCATCCCTTTCATCATACTTGCCAAGGTTCTCATTATTTTTCTTTATGTAGCACTTACTCCCGAAGACTTTGAAGTGTTTGATTGTAGCAAGTCTTCCATGCCACAATTCATAGGGTGTCTTGTCACTGTGTGGTCTGAGGTGAGATTTATTAAGAATATGGATTGTTGTGTGTATTGCTTCTACCTAGTAGGTTTGACCAATGTTCTTCTCATTCATCATTGACCTGGCCATTTGCTGAACTGTTCTTTTTTTCCTCTCAACTACACAATTTTTTTGTGGGGTTCCTGGGATTGTGTATTCTCTTTTGATCCCATGTTTATCACAGAACTCCTTGCAATCACTTGACATAAATTCTTCTCCTCTGTTTGATTTCAAAACCTTTAATATTTTTCCTATTTCATTCTCAGTTAAAGCCTTAAATATTTTCAATTTCCCAAACACTTCATCTTTTTCTTTGAGGAAAGCAACCTAAGTTAGTCTAGAGTAATCATCAATGCTCAGCATGAAGTAGTTTTCCTTCCCTATGCCTTCCTGTCTTGATGATCCACATATATCCATATGAACTAATTGGAGTGGTTTCTCTATTGAAGTAGATTTCTTCGATTTAAACTGTGTCCTGGTTAGATTTCCTACTTGATAGGGTTTACACACAAAATCTTGTGGCTTTGATATTCTTGGAAGATCTTTTACTGTCTCAAGATTTTTGATCTTGATTAAGTGGTCAAATTTTATACGTCCAAGTCTCCTATGCCATAACCAGCTCTCATCATGTTTTCTTAGATGACACTCTTCTCTATCTTCTTTCATCACATATACATTATTATCTGTCTGTATGCCTTTATCCAGCACTTGTCCTGAATTTACAGAATTTATCTTACAATATTTGGAACTGAACACCACTTCACATCCTCTATCACACATTTGACTTACACTGAGAAAATTATGTTTCAACCCATCTACAGCAGGACATCCTGGGATTTTCCTTTACCATTACTCAAACTCACCATCTCTTTACCCTGGATTTTACCTAGTTCATCATTTCCAAAGGTTAGATTTCATGTTTTGTCTTTACTTATAGACAGAAACTTATCCTTATATCTAGTCATGTGCTTGGAACATCCACTGTATATATACCAGGGGTATTTTTGTTTTTGAGTTGAAATTACTAGACCACAATTTTCACTATCTTTCTTTTTCCATGTAATGAAATTTTTAGCGAAGATTTTTATCTTTGTATCTATTTTGTAATTCTTCAGATGGTAGTTTGCAGCTTTGTGGAAGAAGGTATGGCAGTTATAGCATTCGATCTCATTGTTCAGTAGTTCATATTTATTGGTGTTGCATTGTCTATTCATTGGCTTCTTAGTTCTATGTTGTGAAGATTGTTTATTTCTTGACCTCCTCAGTTGCATGTCTCTAAACTTAATTTGACAATTTGCAATCTTATGACCAAAATTAGAACAGTAAAAGCAGTAACCATAGAATAAATTTTGGTACCTGAAGGGTAG
>ML815234.1:40156-51969 GCA_009831015.1 Picea engelmannii | reverse complement strand
AGATTGACCAAGGAAGTTCATTGGATTGGCACAGAAGTAAGTAATCTTCCCACATTTGATGGTTTAAATCATTTAGAAACTTTCTTATTAGAATTTGAAGAAATTGTACCCGTACAATAGAGGTTGTTGGCATTGGATGAAGACTTGAAAGAAACTTCAGCTAGATGGTGGGGAACACACAAGAAGAACATCACGGAGTGGGCGCAATGCCACACTTTGATGACAACACGCTTTTAGACCAAGTCGAGGGGTGCGAAGTTCAATACATAGGTCAGAATTGTCCAAAGGACCATGTGCGGAGTTGTGAGGAACCCTAGAGCATCGTTCCTCAAGAATAGTGGGTGCATAAATTCATTAACACTTTGGACACAACACCTATCAATTGGTATCTCCATGAAGAAATACGCCTCACCACTTGAGATTAGCACGATATGAATCAGAAATTTGTAGCTACATTTTTATTTAAAATTCAACACCCTACAGTACATCAAGCTTTACAAGTTGTAAGTCAGAAAGTCCTTGAGGAGGCACCTAACCTCCCTTTGGAGCAAGAAGAAGATGAATGGACTACACCTCTTCAAAAATTGCAAGGGTGTTACAATATTAATGTTGATGAAGACAATGATCCTAGGAATGTGAACATCACAGAAACTGAAGGATAGAGAGACATAGAAGGGCCAGGGGTTGAACTACCTTTCATTGGACAGCCAATCAAAATCAAGAAAGTTAATATCGGGACAGAGCAAGAACCTAAGCTGGCAAACATTGGAGATTATTGGGATGATGCCACTATTGATAAGATTACAGAATTACTACATGAATATCAGGACTTGTTTCCAACCAAGTTCACAGACATGAAGGGAATTAAAGGGCCCATGGGAGAAATGAAGATCCCCTTGAAACCAGATGCAAGGCTAGTCAAGCAGAGACCCTACAGACTGAGTCCCAAATATAAACAGAAAGTCAATATTGAATTAGACAAAATGTTGGAAGAAGGAATCATAGAAACTATCAAAGAATCTGAATGGATCATCCCTATGGTGGTCCAAGATAAGAAAATGGGAGAAATCAGGATTTGTGTAGACCTAATAAAGTTGAATGATGCATGTTTACATGATCCTTTCCCTACACCATTTACTGACGAAGTGTTAGATAATGTAGGAGGACAGGAAGTTTACTCCTTCACATATGGATTTTTAGGTTATCAATAGATAAGGATTGCTAAGGAAGATCTCCATAAGACCACATTTGCAATAGAATGGGGTTCTTTACAATACACAGTGATTCCTTTCAGATTGAAGAATGTACCGGCCATCTTTTCCAGGGTGGTGGTCGAAGCATTCAAGGAATTTTTACATAAATTTTTGGAAGCATATTTTGATGATTGGACTGTTTTTAGCTTATTACAAATTCATATTGAATGTTTAAGACTAATGTTGGATAAGTGCAGGGAATGTCAAATTGCCCTGAACCTGAAGAAGTGCATCTTATTTTCACCTTTTGGAGTGTTTCTAGGTCATATTGTGTGTAAGCAAGGGTTGTTGGTAGATCCTTCCAAGATGTCCATCATTGTTGATCTACCTCCTCCTACTTCGGTTAGATAGTTGCGCACTGCGTTGGGACATACTGGATACTACAAAAAGTTCATCAAGGGCTATGCACAGATAACAACACCCATGGAAAATATTTTAAAGAAAGATCATCCATTTCAATGGTCAGAGGAATGTTAGCAAAGCTTCAACACACTAAAGCAATAAATGGTTACTGTGCCCATTCTGGTTTTCCTATATTGGAGTAAGGAATTCCATTTGCATGTCAATGCTTCATCTATTGCATTAGGAGCAGTATTAGCACAACCAGGAGTAGGAGATATTGACCATCCACTAGCCTTTTCTAGAAGGAAGCTATCTACAGCTGAGATAAATTACACTACCACTGAGAGAGAAGGTTTAGCCATGGTGTACATGCTACAAACGTTTTGACACTACTTGTTGGGAGGACACTTCAAGATGTTCATTGATCACTCTGTGTTGAAATACTTAGTCAACAAGCCAGTGTTGGGGGGGAGAATATGCAGATGGCTACTGTTATTCCAGGAATACAATTTTGAGATTGTGGTCAAGCCAGAAAGAATGAACAAGGGACCTTATCACTTATCTAGGTTAGAACATGGAGAGGAACCTACCAGTTTGGAGAGTACACTACCAAACGCATAGTTGTTGGCCATCAGAAATATGGATGATCACTTCACAGAGATATTCCAGTTCCTATCTACAGGAATGGCACCCCGTGAATATACAATTATTCATAAGAAACAGTTGGCAGTTTGTGTTGTGGATTTTTCACTTATAGCTGGACAAACCTGATGAGATCTTGAGGAGATGTGTTATGGAGGTAGAAAGACCATTGATTATGGATAAAGCACATGAAGGCATCGTGAGAGGACATTATGCAAGAAAAGAAACAACACAGAAGGTTATTCGAGCTGACCTCTGGTGGCCCACTTTACACAAAGATGCTAAGGAGCACTACAGGGCCTACGATGTATGCCAAAGAGTTGGGAAACCTTCCAGAAGAGATGATATGCCTTTATCACCTCAGCTAAATTTACAAGCATTTGAAAAATGGGCTATTGATTTTGTGGGACCTATTAACCCACCAGGAAGGCACACAAGAGTGAGATACATTATCACTGTAAGAGAGTATTTGACCATATGGGAAAAAGAAAGAGTAGTTAAGGACTATAGTGAAAATACAGTTGTGCGTTTCATCTTTGATGATATCATAACCCAATTTGGATGCCCGAAGATCCTTATGAGCGATCAAGGTACACAATTTATTAATAAGACCATTGAAGCCCTGACTCAAGAATTTGTAGTCCACCATCAAAAGAGCACTCCATACCACCCACAAGAAAATGGTACAGTTGAAGCTTTCAATAAGATCTTGGAGACAGTGCTGACGAAGATTTGTAGTGTGAACAGAGATGATTGGGATTTGAGAGTACCAGCAGTGTTATGGGCTTATAGAACCACTTGCAAAAATTTGACAATGCAGACTCCCTCTAAGTTGGTTTATGGTATGGAATCCGTGGTACCTATGGAATATTTGGTTCCTAGACTAATAATTAAAACGTTTATAGATATGGATGACATTGGCGATGTTCAAAATAGGCTTGTGCAGTTGGCAGAACTAGAGGAAGACAATTTTAACACAGGATTTCATCAGCAGGTACAGAAGGAACGAGAAAAGGCCTACCGTGACAGGCATATCAAGAAGAAAGCAATCAAGCAAGGAGATTTGGTATTATTATATGACAGCAAGTTCATCAAGCATCGAGGAAAGTTTAGGACACATTGGATGGGGCCATATGAGGTTGCCTATGTTACAAAAGTAGGAGTTGTGCAGTTGAAAACCTTGAGTAGAGAATGGAAGGAAGGTTTAGTAAATGGGAGCCAATTGAAATTGTATTATGACAACCATCTGCCCCACAGCTCTTGGTAAAAGCATAAAAATAAGGTTCCAAGTACTAGGTGTAGTTGAAACTGGGTACCAGACATAAAAAATACAGTCTACACATAATGGGGAGGAACCGAGAAGAAAGTGCAGGCTTCTTCGTGCAGTCTGAAGTTGAAGTAAAACAGAGGGTCTAGTCTTGCAGTGACTCGGGACAAGTCACAGGTGAGTGTTGGGGGCCTATCGGTCCTTGGTTAGGGATTAAGGAAGAAATCGAAGAAAAAGGAAGAAGAAAGATGAAGTATGAACTGCGTAGAAAGAACATGGATTGATGATGGGTCGAAGTGGTCAAAGAAGAAAAAAAGAAGGAGCGAATTAAGGGAAAGTGATTTGTTGAATGAGAATATCGAGGAAGACATATCATCAAAGAATATGGATCATCGACAACTCAGCAAGCGGAGAAATCCACCAAAGGATGCTTTGGATCACCTTGCGGGAAAGAAGGAAAGACGGGCTGGTGAAGCCCTGAAAATGCAAGTCAAGTGGACCTGGGGTTTTAGACATCTAGGGTTTTGTATCTAGGTTTTGACACCTAGACAGTTTCCATGTAATGTATAAATAAAGGTCAAGGAGAGTTGATAGGTTTGGTCAATAGTTGATTGTTCATGATTGAGGTTTAAGAGAGTGATTATTGTTGTGTGAGGGAAGCATTGCATCGTGAGAGTAGTATTGTATTGTGGATCTTTAGCTGGGTGCACAGGGAGGGGAGAGAGAAAGAGATAAAGAGATCTACAGCTAATTGCGCAGATAGAACAGTATGTTTCCATTTAATATATCAAGAAACATAGTTATGTGGACGTAGCCCTAGGGAGAGGGTGAACCTCTTATATTTTGTGTCTCTATGGTTGATGTTGTGTTCTTTGCTTTTTGTTGTTTTGTTACTGTATTGTTGCACTAGATCTGAGGTATAACTGTGCGAAGTAGGCTTGATATGGTAAAGAATAACTAGATATCTGTGTGTTGTTTTTTTGGATCCACTTTACCTTTCCTCTGGTTGTAGAAACCTGTGTCCTGCAACCCCCTATTGCTACTTCAGGTGAGACTACATCTGCTGTGAAGGTGCTGCTGAAAGGGCCAGTAGTTAGGGTTTGTTGGTGCATTGTTAGAGTTGAACCCTGGGTCTTCCCCTGTGCCAACATTGGTCCAAGAATTCTCCCTCTTTTCCATGGACCTTTTCTATTATTGTTTCAGATTGTGGAATGGCTAACCTTGATGTAGAACCCACTCTTTTTTGCATGCTTCCTGTGTATCTTTCAACTGGGTTAATAGAAGGGGTTTTATTTCTACCAAATAATGTTTCTAGAATATTTTTTTTTTTAAATATACCCTTACTATCCCTAGGCCTAGCCATTAGTTAACCACATGCCAGATAGGGTTTGGAATAACTCACACTAGTGGCAGTGTAGGTTCTTACCTTCTGTCTTACTGTCTCTCTGCCACTGATCTAGAAAAAATAATGCTCAAAGAAAACAATCGAAAACTAAAACAAAAAAATAGCTTCTTATCATTTACCTTTTAGCAGTTCCTCGATAACGGTGCCAAAATGTTGGAAAAATTAATGGTTGTATTAAATTCCCACTTAAGTGTCAACCAAGTTCGTAAGCTGATGAACTACAGGCACAATATTTGCAGGAAAATGACATAAGTATATTCTACCTTGTATTTCAAGGAGCAAGAGAGCTACATGACCTGCCAATCATTAATTGAAATAAAAAGAAACTTGACAAAGAACAAACTAAAACTACTATTACACTCCACATAGCTGATCAATAATCAAGCCAAAGAATCATTCCTCTATTTTGAATGTCTAAATCACATTCTATGTGTGGGAAGAAATCAACCTTCTAGCAAAACAAGAAAGAAGCAAGAAATTGATTGAAAACAGAGTAGTAATTACCCATGCATGTGTATGTATCAATCAATAGTATGAATCCAATCAAGTCCTCATATAATTGTGTTACTGACCTATAATAAGACTAACCAACTTTGAGAGTAATTCCCAATATCTAACCTATCTCTAAAACACTTACTTCACTACAAGCATGACAGACTCTCTGATGCTACTGCATTATTACACCAATACAGTAAGTTGGAGTGCATAGGAGTTACTTTGGATGATCCTTACCACAAATCTTGACACTTTGATTGGTGGATGAAGAAATGAGATTAACACTACGTTATAAAAGAAAACTTACAACTACTAGCAAGAAAATTTAAATACACGGCTTGCACACAATTGAACCTAAACTCTTGTCCACTGAAATATTATCCTACTTTTACTGAAACACCTTTATAGGTCACACAAAACTCAGCAAAAATGAAAACACAAACCAAAAAGAGAAATCCATGTCAATGACTTGAATATATATTCCCTTAATACCACAAAATTGTAATATATAGGTATCCACTGAACCATTTTTGAATACAACTCAATTCCTGAACAATCAAGGAGTTATGTATTTAAAGTTTTCTTGATATGTGACCAGGTCATCACAAATATTTTATTAATTCTTGATATTAATCCTTCCTATTCAAGATTAAAAAAAATGAGTCATCCCTTTAAGAAGATGAGAGTTACAGTATGATCATGTCATTCATTCCAAGTCTCTACTTCATTCACAAACAAATCTTTATTAACCAGAGAGAACACTTTAACTCATTTTAATATAAATCCAGGTCAACACACACACAATGGATAATATAGTGCTTTGATTCAGTCCTTTCGATTGACCACACGAGCTTTAGATGAATTGACAAGTGTTTGAGATATTTAGATCATACATTTTTGGTTGTGTAATTTACCATTAGAGCATGAAACGTGTTTGGATTTCTAACTCATACAAGAAGGAGTTATGCTTTCAGCAAGATGAAAATACTAACACTCATTTATGCAACTAAATTTATGTATGAAAACCCTCCATTGTACTAAGGGTAGTTTAATATATAGCACATGGAAAACCACAATGAGAACTAAATAAACAGGAAATTAAATGAAATCTACAATTCATGAACCACTCCACGCAAATCCATACATGAACACAATCACAACAGATAAAGAGCGAATAATATACAAGCAACTAAACTTACCAGGGGAGGTGGGCCCTCGCCTTCCCAAGTAGTGAGTGGGAATGGACTCAGTAACTCACGGATACACAAATAAGATAAAGCAAATCCAAATTGATATTAAGTAGAACTATATAACCCACTTACAACATATTCATCATAGTATGAGAACAAGATAGATGTATAGCACTAAGTAACACAGGTCCACTATTATATTAATCAAAAGTCCAACTAACTTGTTTATAGAGAAAGACCCTATATATATCAAGTTCTGAGCATAAAGATTACATCATTCTCCCCTGTTCTCGTAGAACTAGGGGGTAAAAATGGCTATTAAACTTAAGGATCTAACTAACCAGGATTTCCTTTATCCAATGATACACACTTAGGAAATCGACTCAACAAAATAGATATTATTATTGCTTCTAAATCCCAGCCCTGATCTGATGTTGCACTGGAAAATATGCCCATGGGTTGTCTTGAAGTCTCCTGTAAGGAAGGTGAAGGCTGGGCACAAATGAAAAGGTAAACATCCATCTTGATGGTCATACAAACAATACTCATATCTCCAAATATGATATGATCATGTGCACATAGGATAGGTCACAACCTCGGGTACCAGAATACTTGTGTTGGTACTGAAATGCTTGGAATAGTTCGGGAACGACTGTTACAGTAAAAGGGTGATTATACTTTCATCATTTGTAAAATATGGTTAAAGGATCCTAATTAATTTATTAAGAACTCAGAAAATACCAAAATAGACAAATTTTACCTCATGCTAAAATCAAGTTCTTAAGCAAGCAAAAAGGATAAAAGTAAGAGACAATAAGTTGGATTTTGATGCCTAGGTAGGGAATAAATGGCCAAAAGGAGTGTATGGTGAGTGAAAAAATGGGATCTCAACACATAGGGGACATGAAAATTAAGTTAACCAATCTGATTAATAAATGCATAGAATGCACAGGTTCACGATTAAATTCTAAACCAAAATTTTGTTGTTGTAGCACGATGATTTACTAGAGAAAGTCAAGATGGAACTTGGTTGAAACTTCTCAAGGAATAGAGCAAGAAAATCCCAAAAGGGATAGATTGTAGAATAGGCTCTAGTGTCTCCTTCCTTCTCCTATTGTGCCACTATTGTAAATCCTTCAATCCTATCCCAAGTTGTTCTTAAGGGGGGATGTTAGGATATGTATACAATTAGGAGTTAGTTAAGATCTACTTGGTCTAATGTGTCGTTAGGTAAAAGTGTGTTTCTTTAGTATGAATTAGTATGCATTTGTAGTTAGGAAATATGACAATCACGATAAGTTTCCAACATAGAGTGATCTGAGAGTTCATTTTCTCCTCGATCTTAATGGATACATTTATCTCTGGCTTAAAACCCTATTGGTCCATGATCTCTATTGAAAGATCATGGAGGGTTGTTTTCCTATGGTTGATTCTGAGAAAATATCTTGTAAAATCTCTCTGTAATATATTTTCTTTTGCATTAATAAATTTCTTCAAGTGGTCGCGTTTGTTGGGGCCATGGATGTTTCCCCGTAGGGATTTTACCATGTTAAAATATCAATGTGTTTATCTTTTATCTAGTTGTGTGAGTGGTTACTAAAGGTGTTCATCATCTGTTGGAATACCTTTGTTTTCGAACATGGTATCAGACCCTGTTCGAAAACCCACTCCTGTTGTAGATCAATATCGTGAATCTGAGTTGCCTCATCTCTAGTTTCTTCCATTTCTGTACATTTCTGGGTTGAGACGAATGTTCCATTTTGTTTGGAGTGCTCATTTCAGCTAAAAACAGTTTTATTTTCACTCAAAAAGGTTTTTGTTTGCCTAATATACATCCATTTCAGTCAGATCTGGAGGTATAAAGCTCGAATACACCCTTTTTAAATTTTTGCACAGTATTATTTTGGTTTTATTTTAGTTTTATGTTTATTGTTTTCGGGTTTCTACTCTCTTGGATCTATGATTATCTTTTCCCCGTGCCCTCTGTAATCTCGTCAAATCATAAACACATCGAAAAAGGTGCATTTTCCAGGTAAGATAATCGAGATCTAATCTATGTTTTCATCAAGAAGTGAAAAAAAATTCTTGTGTGAAAAGAGTTTTTTATGAGCAGGCTCTCCAGGGTCGTCTTCAACAACAACACCTTCTAAACAATACAATATGGTTTGCACTAGCTCACTTGGTTAAAAGTTGTCTTATTAAGTAAGAGGTCTTGAGTTCAAGTCTCTTTTGTGTTGCTTTTTTTGAAAAAGTTCATGCATCCATTGTAAAGTGTATTTTATTTCAAGTATAAAAGTGAATCACTATAAATAACTTTAATATTTCATTTTAAAATTATTTATTTTGCATGCAACTTTCTTTTATAAAGTAACTTCATTGTAAAAGTGATCCCCACTTCCATTTATAAAAGTGGGTAACTTCATAAAGAACCTTATTTGTAAAAATGAGGTTATTTGGAGGGGTATCACCACATGGACCAACTTCTACTTGCCACGTGGATCTTTGGTTACCGTTTATGTTTTTTTTCAAAAGGGCATAACTTTCACATATGAAGTCCATTTTCAGTGTCATTTTTTTTTTAAATCGCCTAACTTTTCCAGATCTTTCCATCTAGATCATCAGTTTCAGTTTTTAAATCCACGTTATATGCATATTTAATATGAATTCTTCCAGTGATCTTTTGCTTACCAGCACAAACTACTTCCAATGGAAATCCCATATGGAGGATTTATTAAGTAAAGGCTTGTAACGGATTACCTTGGGAAAGGAAAATAACCCACTAATGATGAAAAGAAACTCAATGGGATAATAGGAATGACGAAGCATGTGGACTGATCAGAATGTCCATCTCTCTTGATTTAAGGTTCCACCTTCAAGAAATTGATGACCCCGATGAAGCTTGGGAAAATCTTGAATGTGTGTTTTGTAAACACAATATTATTCGAGCACATCAGTTAGAAAATCAGATATTGAATTTAATTCCAAATAATTTTTCTTGCATTGAATACTATCTAAGTTTAAAACACTTATAATTTTATGTGAAGAGTGTAACATAAAGCTGGAGGAAGACTGTTGCATCTATATTATTCTTTCTAAGCTAGGTAGTGCATATTATGTCTTTGTATCTTCCTTTTATGCCATGAGAGAGGCTCTAGGGAAATTTTATCCAAACCCCACTCTTGAGTCATTTTCTGATGCTTTGATTAGAGAGCAAGATAATCTTGTACAACTTAGAGTCATCAAGCACTCCAGGTACATCCAACAAAGCCTTAAACCCAAGAATCCAAAGAAGTAACATCCTTTCCACAACAACAAGCAAAACAAGGGTCCCAAACCCACTCAAAAGATTCAGCTCCTAATAGTGACAAAGGAGAAAAATATAAAAATTAGAATATTGACAGAGATTGCAACTTTTGTGGTAAAGATGGTCATGATGAGTCCAAATGTTTTAATAAGATGGTAGATTTAGAAGCAGCGATGAAGAAGCACAACATCAATATTTATTCTACTTCTTCTTCTTCTTCTTCTTCTTCTTCTCATGGACATGCACTTTCTGCTTATGGTTTCTCTTTCAATGTAACTTCTTCTTCTAATGAGTGGCTTATTGATTCTGGAGCATATTATCATATGGCTAAGGATAAGGCCATATTTTATGATCTAATTGAATGTAACACGAAGAAAATATGTGTTAGTGATGATAGATCTCTTAGTGTTGTAGGATTTGGAACAGTTCTCATAGATAATGTTCATTTAAATGATATATTATTTGTTCCAAGTCTTTCTTGTAACCTTCTATCAGTATATCAAATCACTCATTCAAATGAAGGTAAAACCGTAGATTTTTTATCTCACCAAGTTGTAATCAAGGATCTAAAATATCCTCAGTATGTTCTTGCAACTGGAATTGTTGATGATATTACTAGGTTGTTCAATTTTGACAACTTTGGGTCATCATCTTTTCCATCTTTTTTTGTTGCTCATAGAGATGACTTGAGAAAACTTTGGCATGAGAAGTTTGGTAATCTAAACTATCATTCATTGAAACAACTATGTAATCAACAGATGGTGACTAGTATTCCTTTTGTTTCATGCAGAGATGGTGTTTGTTCTGGTTGTTTTCTCGGCAAACATCATTGGGACAGTTTTCACAAACGTGCCTCTTGTCATGCCTTGGGCCCTTTGCAGCTTGTTCACAGTGACTTGTGTAGTCCACTTTCTTATCCTTATTTTTCTAGGTGCAAGCATTTCTTAATTTTGATTGATGACTTTTCCATATGTACTTGGGTTTACTTCTTAAAACTTAAGAGTGAAGTTTTTGAAAAGTTTCTAGCCTACAAGGCCCTTGTAGAAAAGAAATATGGACATCAAATTCAAAGGTTAAGAACAAATAATGGAGGAGAATATGTGAACAATAATTTTACAAGTTATTGCACTACAAAGGGCATCCAAATGCAACACAATGTTCCATATACACCACAACAAAATGGTGTTGTTGAGAGAAAGAACCGCAAATTAAAATAAATGGCTAATTGTATGATTCAATCTAAGGGATTAAATCTAATTTATTGGGCAGAATCCATCAACTGTGAAAATTACATAGTAAATCGTACTCCCACAAAGTCTCTTAAAAATATAACACCGGAAGAAGCTTGGACTAAAATTAAATCAGATGTAAGTCACTTCCATGTATTTGGTAGTATAGCATGGGCTTATATTTCTGATGAGAAAAAGGAAAGAAATGCAGCTTAAAAGTGAGAAGTTTATATTTGTTGGTTATTATGAAAATGTCAAAGGTTACATACTTCTTCAACCACATTGTAATGAAATTAGTATTAGAAGAGAGGTTAAATTTGATTAAAATCTCTTTTCCTACGAGCCTAATTTGGCGGTTGGGCCTTCTTCGACCTGTGATCCATATTTGGCGTTTGTTCCCTCGTCTATTCATATTCTAGTTTCTTCTTCAGATGATGGTAGTGAGGATGAAAATCCGCCTCCACCTGCTCACCTTCCTCCATATGAGTCCATTAAACCTGAACTAGAGCCACCACCACCACTTCCTAGATGATTTCCTTCAACATAGGGATGATTTTAAGGATGGAAATTTATTTTAAAATGTAGAAACCTTGGCGAATCTTACTAATCCTTCATATGCCAACTATAAATATTTGGCGATATTTTTGTAAAAATATTCAAATTTCTAAGGATTTTATATAGTTTTT